>PVKS010030760.1:0-24074 GCA_004027875.1 Aplodontia rufa
ATATGCTTCTAGCTATATCTTCCTTTTCATTTCTTTGTAGCCTTCTGAATCAAACTGTATGCATGTGAGCATGTGAGTGTGTGTGTGTGTGCACATACGTGTTTAAAACTATTATCTCTCCTTACCTTAGGGTTCGTTTAAATGCTACCTTGGCCATAAAGTCATTTCCCATCATTTTCCATTCCTAAGCTGGAAGTCATCTTTCCTTCTTAAGAACTCTCATAGTATTTTATTTGTACTTTCTTTTGGCATTTATACTCATTGTTTTATAATTAGTAATTATTTGTGCATCTTTACATCTATATTTGATGGCAAAATTCTTATCCAAACCATCTTTCTCTCTTCTTAATATAATCCCTCTATCTTGTAGTCCCTCCATTAACACCAAGTGCATGAATGGCCAGATAAGCAGATGGGTAGATGCTTATGTGAGTTGGAACGCTGGCCAATTGTGTCCCCAAATCTTTCTAAATTCCTAACTGTTGCCCTGTATAAAATTCTTGGGGAGGTAAGAGACGGGCCACCATAAACAAATAGGTGTTATTTATTCCTGTTGAAGTCTTTGCCTAAATCCTTCTTATTTTTCCTACTCTACTGAGCTAAGATCAAGTAGAAATCTTAAGACTTTCTTACCCTTCTTCCCTGATGTTGAAATCAGAGCAAGCTGAAAGCAATGTCTTTCTACCTTATCTTTTTTATTTTGGCTCCTCAGAGCTCTCTCCACAGAGCACCAGGCTACTTTAGTTTCTTCCTTAGCTTCAACCAGAATAGAAAAAAGAGAATGAATCTCTAGAAAGAGATTTATTGTTGTGTTGTTTGTAACAAAGGCTCCAAGAGATTTCTTGACATTTCTGACCATGTGCATTTATATGTATGTGTATTTTTATGTATTGGGATGTGGAAAGTGATCCAGTATATTTCTAGATTTTTATAACATTATCCATTGTATTCAAATAATGTTAGGGTACATCTTTTATATACACATATACATATCTAAGCCACAGGAACACCTTTGGATGGTTGTCTTAGCTGCCCATTGCTCAATCTCATTATTAGTACAAAACAGCCTTTGGGGCAAAAGCTATTGTTTTTTCCTTTATGCTGTGGACATGTGGGAGTATTATGATGCCTGAAGCTTTTTAGCTGAAGGAGACTTTAGGCCAAATCCATGTCTGGGGCACTCATGTGTAGATCCTATATATGAGTCCCATACTGAGTAGCATGTTTACAATTTCTTTGTAAAAAGCATATGGCAGCCAGTTGTCTTTTGCCTTTTTTAGTTAAAAGACACATGGCAACTAACTCTGAATTTACAGATGTGGGTTAGCTGAAGCTGAAACAGAAAAGTGTATTGCGGTGTTTTTCCAGATATACTGCTCCATGGTATTGCTGCTTATAGCTAGAGAGTTTTGTTTATTTTGGTTTTCTCTGTTCTGATTAAATTACTATTCATTGTATACCATTGATTCGGAGCCAAAGTTTAAAGAGGCTCCTATTTTTGTAGAATAAGTTTGGTAAACAGCTTATTAAAAGTGCTAACTTTGTTGCAGGACATTAAAAAGTAATTTTGCAAGGAAGCCTGATAACCGAGCAATTTGTTTATTTGTTTAAAAATAATAAAAAAGTCAAATAGCTGTGAGCTTAATGATCTCAAGTAACATTACCTGTTTCTGATCACAGGCTTTAATACTAAGTCAGTTATTCTAGAGTTGATATCTAGGGAGTTTGTCAATAAAAAGTTGGCAATCTAAGGCTGTCAGCTAGTGTTTTTGTCTTCTGGCTAGTATCCAGGTAGCACAGTTCTGTAATTCATCAGACATTTCTTTACATTGATATGTCACCCACACTATCAAAAATATCTTAAAAAATGCTGATATTTTTGAGAAAAAAACCTTGGAAATTAATGCAAAATCTAAAGCAATAGTCACTTATGTTTCAAGTATATTCAAGTATGTCTGCATACTTAAAAAATTGGCATGGCTACCTTAGTTATTATATGAGATATTATGTGAGCCCCCTTATGTATAAGGGAAGTGGATAATGGTGTGTGTATGTGTGCCCATGCACATATACATATATACAAACTCATGTGCATATCATTTAAATATGACAATGTGGAATCAAAGGAGTTGGATCAGAGTCTACTATTTTATTGCCCCTTATTCAGAAAAAAAAAAGATCAAATGGCAAAGAGTGAATTGGAAGAACG
Organism: Aplodontia rufa; assembly: GCA_004027875.1. Classification (NCBI taxonomy): domain Eukaryota; kingdom Metazoa; phylum Chordata; class Mammalia; order Rodentia; family Aplodontiidae; genus Aplodontia; species Aplodontia rufa. Next base: position 2,210 of record PVKS010030760.1, read on the forward strand.
TAAAATTTAGGGAAATTTATTTTCTGGGATTTACTCTGATGAAAAAAGAGTAAGCAACTAGGGTGATGGATAAGCATTTACTTCTGCCTAAAAGATAACCAGCTTGGTTTCTTTATCTTCAATAAACCAAATGTCAGAATAATATTTTGGGTTATTTTAGAATACAAAAGGTTAACAATGTGAAAGTAGTTAATGTTTGGAGGCATCGCCACCATGCTTGTGTTAAACAGATATGGTTAAATATTATTTACTTAAAATGATTAACACAGGTGAGAACAAATAAAGGAATAGAAACAGACGCAGATAATTCAGAGAGAATTCTTTATTTTGTTCAAGAATGGAAATGACTGGCTGAGGGTGTAGCCCTGTGGGAGAGCTTGCCTAGCATGCCTGAGGCCTGGGGTTCATCCCCAGGACTGCAAAAACCAAATCAAAGCAAAACAAAGGAATGGAAGGGAGTATGGTATGGATTTGTAATAAAATGTGAGAGTAAGGAGTAAAAACACCATCCCCTTGCTAGTTGGATAAGGAGAACTGAATTTACATACAACGACACCCAAAAAAACATTGTCAAAGTACTCTCATTGCATGACTTTCATTTTGTGGGAATAGGTATGAATGTATAAGTACATATTAAACAGATAATATAATTCATGTATAGTTAGAGAAATCATATACATGTGTGTGCACCTGTTTTTTTGAATTAGACTATTGAACGAGTTCTAGTCTACTGCAGTCGACTTGTTGCCCAGGTTCCTTGCCCTTTACTTATCTTTACATATAAATGTTCTACTGAAACTATGAAAGTCTCCCTGGTGAAACTCTCCCCCTTCATTCTATACTTACCTGGTACCTTTTCTTCCTTCCAGTGATTAGCGCTTGGAGTGAAATTAGAGCCTGGCCTGATATACAGGAGGAGAATATTAGATTTTGTCTCATATCAATTTTTTTTCAGAGACTTCAAACAGGTTAGCAAAAACGTTCTGAAGTATGGTGTCAGAATTCATTAGTTCATCTAGGATGAACTGGCACTCTGATAATAATCCATGTTAACTGTACCTAGAAACAATGTGATCATTTTGCAGAACACTGGGAAACAATCCAGTGGTCTGGCGGACTTCCAGAACAATCCTTCAAGGCCAGAGCTTGCTTCTCCTTATCGCTGTGGTGATATGGAACACCCAGGTTCCAGGGTGCAAAGGAGGTGATGGATGAATGGGCATTTGCTACCTGAGAAAAGGAATGGATGAAGCCACTTTCTGGATACCACTTAGCCCTAGAAAGGAAGACAGTACCTGTTGATGGAGTTAGGTTGTCTGTGCTTGGTTACGAAGAAGCCCATTTCTGCAACATTTCCTTGGGAGCCCAAATTGTACAGTTGCATTATTTCTAGATGACAACAATAAGATTTGTATCACCTTGTGGGTAATTAGTTTATTCACTCAGTCAATGGGTGGGTATATCATTTGACTATATTTAGGGCCACAATAATTTTTTCGCCTTATGATTCCTGGACTGTCATATACACTTGACTTAACTCATCTCCTTTCACTTTCTGCCTGTTGATTCTACTACAGTCACTTGGGCATTTATCCTGTTGTTAGAACAAACCAAACTTGTCTCCAGTTCAGAGCCTTGGTATTTGCTATGTTCTTCTGGAACATTCTGCCTTACATCCCTGCCACACAGCACCCTCTCTAAATTGGCTTTCTTTCCATTCTTTACCAGCCACTATTATTATTTTTTTTGTTTCTTCACTTTCTGAGGTTACCTTGCTCACCTCTTTGATCACACATTTATTGGCCGTCTCCACCATGCAGACCTCGTATCCAGGGTGCCTAGCACAGAGAACGGCACACCATGGTACTCAGTAAACATCATTGATTGAAATGGATTTTAAAGTCATCTCCAGCTCACAGAATTCATCTCTTTCTGGGCAAAAATGCTTCTTGATAGCTGGCAGTTGACTGTTAAGCATTATAGATTAAAATATTGGTGGTGGAACAAATAAAGCAGCATTTTAGCTGATTTTTAGAGATGTTGAGGATGATTGCTGAGAGGGTAGGAAAGGGGTAAAAGAAAGAAGAATGCACTTAATTGCGAAGTACTAGGGACTTTCTTGGTTCCACCTTCCTGGCTGGCTTTGGCCAGATGTTTGTTGGAATAGAAATTGCCTTATTTATCCCCAAGCTGTTTAGTCTTTTCTTTTATCATGAGAGGGCCTTTGTGTTGGGAAGGAACTGTAAGACTTCCTGCTTACTCCAGCATAGACATCTGTTAGTCAAACAGACATTTCTCCACAGACTTCAAATGACTACTTTCTTCTTGTACAAACGGAAATATGCTGACTCTAAGGGGGCCAAAGAGAAAAATCTTTTCCATCGGATATCCTTATAAGGAAAGCACAAGACATGTGCTATAATGTGCAAACAACTATTACTCTAAAAAGAATTATTAACATGTCCTAACTTTGATAAAAATAAAAACTAAATCATTTCCATTGATATAAGCTGTTTGTTTTTCAACTGGGATATTCATAAACTTCAATTATAAAATTAATGACAGATGCACGAGAAGTGATATATCTGGCTTCCACATGCGTGTACTGGAGTTAGCCCTTAATACCATCTTAAGACTTCCTTTCTTATAGGACTGAAGTAATTTAGGAATGATAAACTTGTGTGTGTGTGTGTGTGTTTTGGTTTATTTATTTATATTTTTTAAAGTGAGAGAGAGAAAGAGAGAATCAATTTCATTTAGCTTTTCATGTGGCTTTCATTGCTCCGAGACTTCGCTGTGTACATGGTGCTGGGGTTCAAACTTGCGTACCGTAACCGCTGAGCCACCCCTCTAGCCACAATAAGCTTGTTTTTACCAGTGCTATTTTATAACCTCTCTGAATCAGACAACAACCCACTTACTCTGAACTGTTTGCCCTTTGCTTTTACTCTTGCTCATCTTATACCTGTCCCAAAATACTTCATTTTCCTGGTGACACCAGGACTGGCACCATGAAACACCCTTTGGTAAAAATGAGGAGGGGTTTCTCCACTAAGATCATGTTTTTATAATCAGTGATATATCCTGGACATCCGCCTAGTGGAATAAGAAAAACACTCATATTTACTTCTTCAGATTTTTATGTTAGCAAAAAACTTAAGGATATCTTGAAAGTAATGTGAAACATCTTTCATGCACCAAATTAAATAGGACTTCTGGTTTGTAAAGAGTCGTAAGAGTGGTGTGAGAATCCAGCTGAGGAAAGATCAACTGCGACAGGACCCAGAGGTAGCAGGAGTCACGTCTTCTTTTAGGCAGCACACACTGAAGGACAGCTCAAAGGCATGTCCTGAGAGAACTGGTGCAAGTCACACAAGCAGTATGCCTCCATTTATGACACCCGGGGGACATATGGGTGAAGACAGCATTATCTAGAAATGGAGATAGGGATTTATTACCTGGAACCCAGGAAAACCTAAGAATCTATGGCTGCATCATTATAGTCTGACCCGCCCCCTTAGAGTTATGTACAGATTTTCGTGTGCATTTTCACATGTGCATTTGTCATTGTTATCTCAACAGCTTTGGATTGGTTCTCAAAAGGGTATGTGATCCCAAGCAGTCAGAGAATCACAGCAAAAGAGCCAGACTAATATTTCCCAAACTCTTGCTTCATGGTACTTAATCTTCTAATGATAACAGTAGATCCTCCTTGTGGTCAGATAAGTTTGGGAAACAACGTTTAGTGTATCTTATTGATTGGAGATTCCTAATAAACATTAACTTATTAAAGCTTATTATTCATTAAGGATATCCTTCAGTAAAACAAAAATTTAAAAAAAATACCCAGTTTTGCTTTATTTAACTAATCTTTTGTCTGACGTGAATATCCCAGAGCACTTATGTTTCTTGGAGGTGCATTTGAGAAATGTTGAATCAGACTGTTGCCCAGTTTCTCTGCGTCTCACTGTTAAGAGCTCTTCTTGAGTGCTGGTGTCAGATGAGTCCTTCTTTTGTATTCTAGATGACACTCTACTGATGTTGTGGTTTGGATCTTAAATGTCCCCCAAAGGTTCATATGCTAAAGGCTTGGTCACCAACCTATGTGCTTTGGGGAGATGGTAGAACCTTTAATAAGTGAAGGAAGTGAAGTCATTGGGGGAATGCCCTTGAAGGGGATAGTGGGAGTCTGTTCCCTTTGTCTCTCTGTTTCCTGGCCACCATGAGGTGAGCAGCTTTGCCCATTAAAATGCTCCCTGCCTTCATGATGTTCTGCCTTGACACAGGCCCCAAAGCAATGGAGGCAAGTGACAGTGACCTGAAACTATGAGCCAAAATAAACCTTTCCTCCTAATAAGTTGATTATCTCAAGTATTTTGTCACGGTGATGGAAAGCTGACTAACATAACTGATGAGAAAGATTGTGGAATGTGAGTGTTGGAAGGCATCTAATCATAGTCCACATGTAAATACAGGCCATCTACTTAATTCCCCACTGGATACTTGAGTTATCTCTGCAAACATCACATGAAATGGTTGTTTCCACAGTTTTAAAATCTTTTCTTTCATAGAAAATCCACTAATGCCAATACTGTCATACCATTTTTTAGACTATTCTACTCCTGATTTGGTGCCTACTCTTGTAAGTTCCTCTAAGCCAGGTGAGTGGCCCATGCCTGTCATCATAGGTACTAGGGAGGTCAAGCAGGAGGATTACAAATTTGAGGCCAGGCTGAGTATAAAAAGGACTGAGGATGTAGCTCAGTGGTAAAGGCTCTGGGTTCAATCTCCACTACACATACACACACACACACACACATCCAGAGAGAGAGAGAGAGAGAGAGAGAGAGAGAAAGGGAAAGAAAGCATTACTCATGCTGTCTATGGTAATAGCCCTCCACTGTTCTTCATGGTTCGGGCCCCTCATGCCCTTGGCTCTGATGTTTGGTTTGTCCCTCATGAGTCTCACACAAGGCATTCTGCCCACCCAGACTTCTTTGCCAAGGTAAATGGAACATTTAATTGGAAGGGTGCATCTTTAGTCTTCTTTTCAGGAAAATTCACACATGAGTGTTTCCATCTGGTGTTTGTGGTCACAACCACGTGTTCTTTGAGGACGAGCCCACCCATCTGCAACTGGGTGTGCAGAGCTGCTTTTGCATTAGTTAACCGCGCCTCTGCCTCGGTTGATGAACTGGAGCGGGCAGGGGTAGAGAACTGATCCCAGCTGGGCCAAGTGGATTAGCCTTGCTGGTAACTGGAATAGGATGTTGATGATCCTACCTACTTTCTCTTGGGTCTAGAGGTTTGTATGGTCAGGGGCTATGTGGGCAACCAGGTGCATGAAGAAGCTGCTGCAAGATGATTGTAGAGAGAGAAGGATGTGCTGGGAGAAGCAGGGTGTGTGTGTGTGTGTGTGTGTGTGTGTGAATAAGAGAGAGAGAGAGAGATAATAGCTACTCTCTGCTCCCATTTCTTGTGAAGTGCATTGCCTGTCCTGCTTTCAGGCTCGCTGAATTACTCTGATTCCTTTTCCCCCCATGCTATGATTTGAACGCACCACTGAGCTATATCCTCAATCCCTAACCTCTTGATTCTTTATAATAATTTCACCCCTTTTGCTTAAGCTAATTTTTTTAAAAAGAGAGAGAGAGAGAGAGGAAGAAAGAATCAACTTTATTTAGTTTTTCATCTGGTTTTCATTGCTCCAACACTTAGTTCTGTATATGATGCTGGGGGTTGAACCCAGGTCCTCGCATATGTCAGGCAAGTGCCATAACCACTGAGCAACCATTCCAGGCCTTGCTTAAGCTAATTTGAGTGGATTTCTTCTCTTGCTTACAATTAAAATATTCTTGACAAAAAAGAAATCCTGGGATCCTAAAGATCTTCAAGAGAATTCCACAGGGAAAATTGTTCTTATCCTCTTTTCCTGGAAGAAAGTGAACAAATCCAAGGGAGGAACTAGGTTGTTGCAGAGTACTCCTAACATTTCCCTTTTCTCCCATCTAGTACCTTACCCTGCCTCGCACAATTTGTTAATTTGTTCTACTTGCGTGCCTCTGCTTAGGCTGATCCCTTTCCTAGAATGTCACCCCCTCTTCTTTCAGTATATGGAAATCCTACTCCCCTTTAAGTATATGCAGTTCAGTTATTCATCTTTGAAATTTACTCTGATGATACAGTAAGTATGTGTTGAGTAAGAATAGCTAATCTGACTAAAGGAATAGGCGAATGGTCCCATAAGAAAAGACAAAAATAATCTAGACTATTTTGGTTAGGTGGGAAAAGGGACGGCACATCAATAACAAGAAGTACTCAGAATTATTCCACAAATTATGCTAAAATCGTCTTTTTTTTTAATCTTCACTGGAGCTAATGAAGCAGAATTTGCTCAAGAACAATTTTGGACTGCTGAAGTAATTTCTAAACCTTTGTGGAATTCTCTTCTAGAATAGTTTTTCCAGGAGATTCTGGAATTTAAATTTTTTTCTAGAAATTTAAAATAGTAAGCATCTTTCTTGGATGTTTCCAAAGAAATGACGTTTTAGGCTTTTCTAGTTTTTTTTTTTTTAAAGAACTCTGCTTTAGCACTTAATATTAGAAAGCTCATAAATATTTGTTGAATAAGGAAGGGAGGGAGTGAAGACAGCTTCCATCTTTGAAGTTTAACCATTAGGCAAGCAAGAGCCTAACAGTTTGTTTTGGAGAAATGTTTTAGGTCCTGGTTGGAAGAAAGACCAAATATAATCTGATGCATACAGGAATACACAGATTTTTTTTTCCTTCTAGAGGTAGATAATCAAAGAATGTTTAGAGTTGATATAGGGACCAGCAGGCCCGATGCTTAAATGCATGAGCCACTAAAAGCAGCCACCACATTCCTGAATTGTTGTGCTCCTTAGCTAGGGAACCAGCATTCCAAAATCCCCAGAACAACTCTCCACCATCAGCCTGGGAGCCAGAGTCTCTGCTATCCTGGTATCATGTCATGTTGAAAATTTGAAAGGGGGATGACTACCTATTATCTTCTAGCTCATTTGGGATTGCTCGCATGGTACAGAGAGCTGACAACCCACCTGAGGATTAATAACAATCCAGTCCTGTCACTAAATCTCTTATAAGAGTACTACAGAAGGACTGGAGGTGATGCTTTGTCTGTAGAAAGTGAGAGGAAGATGCCAACAACCACAAGACCCTCCTTGGAGTGTGAAGTGGTGCAAACCTAAGAACTGTGGGCAGAATGCCAACCTGGAACCTGGGGCTCCTCAAATCTTCCCCTGTGGGCAGGAAGGGCCTAGCATTTCTGGACAATGCGCTCAGTGTGTGCAGATGCCAAGGAGTAATCAGGTCCTCCTCACCCTCCTTCCATTTCTGCGAACACTGAACCTGAGAGTCCTGCTGTAATTGAGTCCTCAGTGGCTGTAGGAAGATGAGCAGCAGATTCAGGTAATGAGACTGACCGGTAGACTAGGGTGATATTTATGAGAGGAAAAAGGCTCCCCCCCATCTCATTGGTGTTTATGCTTAGTCATTTGAACTAAGTGGAATCCTGGCAAAGCAACCTGGATATGCCTTTGAATGATTTATATGTGACTTGGGAAAGGAGGTGATTGGAAAGCTATTTCTAATCTTTAGTTACAAAATAAACTTTACTCCTTTTATTCCCTTTACTCAAAGGTTGTTCAGTCTGAGCAATAGTGCTAACTTCTGAAATGGCAATAGGAGTGGAGAAGATTAAAAGCCTTTGCCTTTGGAATTCTCTGCAGACCCAGCACAGATCCTGCAGACCTTCCCAGCCTCCTGCCTTTCACCTATCAGCACTGTGATCTCTACCATTGATATCTTAGGACTTTCTGTTCTGTTACTTATTTGGGAAAAAATCTGAATTTCCATCAATGCTAATGAGAAACTTTGGCTTTAATGATTTTTATGCTTCTTGGGATAGGGTTTTACAACTGAAGTATGTCTGAAGTAGAGTCGGCTTCTTAGTTAGGTCAAGTGCATGAAATTAATCAAATACCAAAGAGGAGATCTATGCCCAGACACAGCAGGAATGCTCCTGACAATTGAAAAAAAAAAACCATTCAAAGGGATGATTTATCAGGGGAACATAATGGGGAGTGAAGTGGGGGGTAAGGGAAGATTGAATTTCAAAGATGATGTCCTTTAAACTGCAAGGGAATGTGAATGACAAAGTGTGCGTGTGTGTGCGTGTGTGTGCGCGTGTGTCTGATTTTTGTTTGTTTTGTTTTACTTTTTTGTTTGACAGCCAGGGCTGCTGCATTATGGATCCTCTTTCTAGTGTCATGAAAACACCATGTAGAGAGTGGTAAGTAATGTTCCTAATATGAAGGACTAAAATTAAGAATATCTAAACAAGAGAGCTCTGATTTAGATAGTGGCCTAATGGCTGACTTAGTTTTTTAAAATGGAAATACTTTGTGGTTATTTTCACATAAGGTAAAAGTGAAAAAAAATTATATTTATAACCCACAAAATTCCAAGTCCCGTGAAAGCAGAGTAAATGTCCATTTTATTTGGAATTATTTCACCAGGGCCTAGTATAATGTCTGGCTGTTATGGTTTAGATATGAGGTGTCCCACAAAAGCTCATGCATGAGACAATACAGGAAAGTTTAGAGATGAAATGATTGGGTTTTAAGAGCCTTAGCCTGATCAGTGCATTGATCCACTGATAGGGATTAACTGAGTGGTAATTGTAGGAGATTGGGTGTGGCTGGATGAGATGGGTCTTTGGGTATGTGACTTTGGGATTTATATTTTGCCTGTGGGGTGGGGGAGCTCTCTCTGTCCCTTTCTCTCTGCTTCCTGGTGTCATGTCCCCATCTGCTTTCCTTCTTCACACCCTTCCACCATGATGTTCCGTCTCACCTCAGGCACTGAGCAATGGCGTTGGCTGTGTGTAGACTGAGACCTCTGAGATCATGAGCCTCCGAATAAACATTTCCTCTTAAAATTGTTCTTGTCAGGTCTTTTGATCATAGCAACAGAAAAGCTGACTAAGACACTGGCCCAGAGCATATGTTCATTTATCAAATATTATTAGCATTTATTACAAATAACATTCAGATCAATGTTTTGTAAAGCTGTAAGCATGTCCAGATTAAAGATAACGGAACTTTAATTGCTCATTACCAATAGATTCTTGGTAGATTTAGTTTGACACAGTGAGTGTGTGATATCCACATTGGTTTTAGTATGTATTCCTGGGAATCCATTGCGAAAATTCCAGAAAAATCTTATCAAAAGCTGCTTTTGGCATGTCAGAAGATAATTTTTATTCTAAAACATAGGCAATAATATTTTTAAATGAACAGTTAATCGATACTTACATATAATAATTTTAAGGCTCATTTTTTAAAATCTAGCTACATGAAATAAAAATAGTTTGAATTTTGGTCAAAGAGTGCATAGTATAGATAACTGATATTCAGCTCTAGATTTATATTCACCTTCATGAGAATATATTGAGATAAATTTGAGAAATCAGATGTGCTTTTTTATTTCTAATAGACCAGGACTCCATTGTTCAAAGTGTAAACATATTTTTAAAGAAAGTTTTACAAGTAAATCTTGATTTGAATAATTCTTTGAAAATGTTTCTGGATGGTAGGTGTTGCTTATGCATTTACTTAGTGGAACATGAATATAAAATGATAAGAAATCAAAGAAGGTGCTTATTGACTCCTCAACACTATCAGAAGGCAAGGATCTTTTAAAAGTCTGAGTATATATATATGAATATATATACATATACATGTGTGTATATATATATATCTGATAAGGGGGAAAACTCCATTTATTTCAAATTTTAATAACTTCTAAAGTTGAGGCCAGTAACTTCTGTGAATTACTAGTAGCAATGAGTAACAAACAGTAATAATATTAGACAGTAAAGATAACCAGAATATGTTTTGCAAAGTCATTTCTATAAGGAAAGCTGAATGAAAAATTCAATTTTCGCATAAGCCTTGGCTAATATTTTTCTCACTTTTATTCATAGCTTTTTTTTTTTAAATTAATGTCATTTTAAGTGTGTTGGCCCACTTGCTGAAAGCAGAAGTTTGGAAATGGGGTTGACCTTCAGAAGTACAACACACTAATACAACCATACATCTCTCAGTTCCCTGGATATAGAGTAACAGTGTGAAACTATTACCTAAAAGACAAATGAAAAACAAACCAGCTCCAAAACATGCCCTGGCACACAGAATCCCACCACCACAAGCTGATGCTGCTATGCCAGTTCTTAGTAGCCCTAGGATTGCCTGGCATCTGAGCTCGGGTTCACATTCAGGTTCATATGGAAGGAGTGATATTCAACAGTGCTCAGCAATGAGACAAACTGGGCATGTGCCAGTTACTCAATCTGCACGCTCCTGGAACAGACGTAGCCACGAGCACTGTATGCAAAGGAAAGTGAACATAGTATCATTGGCCTCTAAAGTCAGGTTTTTGTAATCCATTTCCATCACTGATAATTACTGAGGTACATATTTAAAAACATTCCCCTTTGGAATTAGGTTCTTTTGAGCAATAATCAAAATCAGTCCTGTTTAGATTTTTTTTTTAAATGGGGTGATTTGGTGATGTGGAGTACTACTTTTTTGAGGTTTCCATTTTTATTTATTTTTTATTTTTTTGTTTATTTATTTATTAGAGATGTATATGGAGTTACAATTGAGGGAGAAACCTTATCAAACATTCAAGAACAAATATATATATATATACTTAGTTATCCAGGGCTAATGCCATATCATGGATGCCCAGCTTCGGTTCCCCATGTTGCTGTTTCCCTCAGAAGAACCCCTGAGTTAAATGGATATCTTGTGGAGGTCAGAGGTCTCCTTCTGAAATGATTCATCCATATTCTCACCCTCCAGTTTCCTAGATATTCTTCCTAAGCCCTCCCCCGACCCTACGCCTCCAGGTATCCTAGGGAGTCATCCCCCTGTTGCGTTGAGAATCATACAATTTGAAGTTATTATTAGCTTAGCTGTCTAACATACTGTTTCCAGATGCACTCTAGCTTCCACAGATGAGAGAAACCATTTGGCCCTTGAGTCTCTGAGATGGGGATACTTCACTTAGCATAATTCTTTCCATCTCCATCCATTTGATTTCAAAAGCCATAATATCGTCTTCTCTAATGGAGGCTTCCATTTTTAAACAGTGATTTCAAGTTGGACTTGAGTGGGAAATGGGTCATACATGGTACCCTGATATTCTGTGATTCTCTGACTAAATAGCCACAAAAAATATTACCCTGCTAGGGTAGAACCTATGGCTGTGGTCTTTGTCCACAAAGTAACTCACCCTTCAAATAGAGGAAGCTCTGTGTTAATTCAGAAATAATGGCACTGTGACTGTAAAGTGATGGGCATTCTGACAAAGGCTTGGGAGTTGGTGTCTTGGAATTCCTTATTTTTTCCATTCATGAGATTTGAATGAATCAACCACCTGATCCTTTTGCCTTCCCAACATCAGTTCTACCTAGGCCATCTCTGAACACTTGTGTTTGGCTGAGATTAGTACATAGGCTCAAAGGAAAGAGACCAGAATGGCTTTTCCGTATAATGGTTTTGGAAAACAGGTGCTTATAATATTCAAATTGTTGCTATTTTTCATAATTTCTTTGTTTCTCCTACTGCTGCAGTCGAGACTTGCTAATCTCCAGCATTTCTACTTTCCTGTAATGGACTATCATAAATTTCCAAAGAAGTAAGTTTCCCTGGGTCTAAAGCACAGTGACGTTGTTTGTTCAAGATATTTGGAGCCAGTGCCAAATGCATAACAAAACATGGTTTATGACCTTCATTTGGCATTGATTTGTGCTACAAAGCTCAGAGTATCATTTCCTCCAGAAGGTTTTGCATTTTTAATGAGAGAAAATATTTCCAACTACAGAGTTCTCAAAAAAACTGTACAATGTTTAATTTTTGAAAACCAATACCCTCCCAAATGAAGTGGCTTTAAATTTTTCCTTTTGTTTTAAATTGTTATTTTTAAGTGGAGCCTCAATCTGGTCTTTCCAAGACGCAGTCACTGTTGGTGTTTCCTGTGGGCCACAAAGCAAACCGAAGCACGGGCTATGTTGTCACAAGTAAATACAAGAAATTGGCAGCAAATTCAGCTTTGCTTCCTGGAGTGTACCCTGCAACTGGGATGAGCCAGAACTCTTCTTCCCACCTTGCAGCCTCAAAATGGATGGAGAGAAGGCAGATAATCTAATCTAGATTTCAAAGAAAGCTTTTTCAAAGGAAAACTGTCACTCAGATGTGAGCAGACCAGCAGATTCCTCCGGTCCAATGGAGAGGAGTTAGGTTATTTCAAGAAATCCAATGCAATGAAATAGAATGAAAAACAAATTTAAAAACAAGTTAGTGGCCCAGATCAGAACAGAAATGCCAGCTGTGCTCTAGAATAGGAGTGAATTAAAGAGGAAAACTCAAAGGGCCAGAAAATCAGAGGTGTTCCAGAGTACTGACTTCCCTCACTCAGATCGTTTCTTGTTAGGAAGAACAAAACAAAGCCGAACAAAAGTATTAGGAATGGAGCAAGTGATAGTCACTTTTGGAAGAATAAGTATTATTGTAGGTGATGCTAGGTTCGATTTGTCACTGTTGCCTTGTCTGAAGGCTAATAAACGTCATTCAGTAGGTGCAGAGTAGAATCTAACAAACTCCTGGGTGACATGATGATGCTTGTGTGGGGACCACACTTTGAGAACCATTATTTTAGCATGACTCTTTAGCTTTGAGATCCAAAGAAATGGAGGCACATGAGTTTATGGTAATCTTGTGATCGTTTGGATTCATTCTTGTGTATGTGTCTGTAATGCAAACCACTATAGAAATGGCATTTATCTGGAGAATTTGGGTCCACAAATTACTTTCCCGTTAATATATTTCAAGCAAAGGAAGTTCCCCCACCGACAGGGGAATAGGGAGAAGAGTGTTTCTAAATCACCTTATGACTTGTTTTATTGCCCTTTTTATTTAGTATAGATATAGCAAAGTATTGTTTACCATAAGAAGAATATAATGTGTTCTTGAACAATGTCTTTACTTTGCTTTCCTATTTGCACAAGATCTGGACAAAAATTGTGTCAGGAGGGGACTGGAGTGGTGGCTCAGTGGTTGTGGCACTTGCTTGGCATGCCTGAAGACACAGGTTTGAACCCCAGCACCACAGACACAACAAAGTGTTGGAGCAATGAAAGTCACATGGGAAACTAAATAAAACTGATTCTCACTGTCCCTCTTTCTTTAAAAAAAAATTGTGTCAAGAAATGGGGAGTGTGGACGGGCATGAGGTCTTCTAGCTAAGCTATTACAATATGAAAGGTCACATGTGGTCTGAGGATAAATGTATTGTTATATCAAATCTAGATGAACAAGAGAAGTACTTTTTATTTGTCTTTAGTCTAGACTATAACTAGGAAGACCCTGGAAAAGTTAATGGAAGAACTTTAGGATCTCTAGGAATGACATTGGGACAGTTGCCTTTAGCCCACAGTGTTTAAGCATCAAAATAATCTCAATGTTAACTTAAACCAACTCTTGTTTAATGCCAGAGTGGTGTTCTGAACTCTCAATCTGTCTTGTCTGCATTTCCAACCTTTGTTTTGTAGGCCTTCCCAAATCTTTCCATCTGGACCTGACTTGCATTCGGCTTATTTATAGCACCAAAGAAATTATAACCAAGTGACCCTGAAATTCTAGAACACATTATAATCCTAGAAAGCCAACTGCTCATCCTACAAAATAAAAGCCCTGTGTGAATCCTCTTTAAAACCTACAGCCCAACCTGAAAGTCCTGGTCCCATGTTGGGGGCAAAGGGCAGCTTTTAGAGTGGTATCTTATATCTCCATAAACAGAGTTCCAAATACAGGTGTTATCATCCACACCTATAGTCACATGGAGGATATGTTTGTCATGGGTTGGGGACAATTCTGCACTGGTCATTATGATTCTTGTACTTTTTGAGTTGAGTTTCTGACATTTGCAACTAAGAATGCCATGTTCACATTACCCTTTTGGATTATAGGCATGGCAAGAAAAACCTAGCATCACTGGGGCCCCTCCAAATAGAAATAGCACTCAGAATCAGGATGAAGGCTGTTAACCCAACCAGCCTCAACCTCACCATATCTCTAGCCATGGAGAATGAAACTCCCCATTCAAGCTCTTAGACATAACCCACCTCATCCTGAGTAGAACAAGAGCCTTGGGATCCTTGCCGTGAGCATCCTCAGGAAGGAGCCGCCATTCTCTTTCGCTTCCTTTTACTGCTGGGAAACCCAGGCCCACATTGAGGCATTAAATTCCCCTTTGCTTCTGGGAAATGCAGATGAGTGGGCATTGAGGGGCACATGGAAACGTACGTGTGTAAGAGTTCAAAGAAGACTCTTAGGAAGGAAAGCACTTGCCTTGTCGTCAGCTTGCCTCATTGCCCTTCAGGTATTGTCCTCTCCAAGATACCCTTTCTCCTGGTGCCACGTGCCTCGTTCCTCAAATTGTATCCTCATTCTCCAGGGCCTCTGGGTCTACTTAAAATGTAGGGAGCACCCAGGATTCAGGATCTAAGCTCTCAAACTGTTTTCTCTGCTTCAGATCTTCTGGTCATGCCTGCCTGAGGATATCACATGGTCCAAGCCTCACACAGGTTTCCTTAAAGTGCCAAATAAACGCTAAGGAGGCCCACAGGGCAGAGCATGCAAAGCTGAAATGGTTCCAGAGAATGACACTGGAAGGTGTGCATTGAGAGGGGAGGGATTTTGTTTGTCCAGTTCACTTCATAATCCCCTGCAATGGCTCAGTGTGTGGTACATAGTAAGTGCACCCCAAATATTTTAAGACTAATTAACAAATGTATAAATATAAGATGTTATGGCCCTGTACCAGTGCTATCAGCCAGGGGCCTGTTCTCATCCAAATTGGCTGTGAATTAGAGCAGATTGTCTAACTCAGACTTTATTTAGTGACTGATAGAATTGAAGTGCCTCAATTTTAAACCAGGGGGAGCTCTGGGGAGTCAGCCACTGATAAAGAGGTGACTTCAGACCTAAAACCAGGAAATGCCTGTTTATTGAATACATTACACATGTTATTATTTTTGTGTTTTGTGATAACACTGAATGTCTTATTACATGTGCTCTGATGAGGGCACTAAGGTCAGAGCGGCAAGCTAGTGAGTGTCTGTGCCAGAGTGTGTACCCAGATCTTTTGGGTCCAAAGCTCATGATGATTAGATAAACTGGTGCTGGGGGAAAGGGGATGAGGGTGGTTTACCCAAAAGTATGATCAGAGAGTGTCATGAACTTATCACAACACCTACTATGACCCCAATATGACTGTCAAGGGCAATATCTTCAGCTCTCCATGGCTCTCTACTCAGCCTTTCAGTGAATCTTAGTTCAAAAATTCTGAGAGAAGCATTTGACCCAGCTTAGTAACAATATAAGAACAACCTGGTACAAATATAGCTTTATGTACTCATTTCTCCCTTAGGGTTGAAGTTGGAGCAAGATTCTTTTAGAAGAAAGTGGATGTAGGAGACAGCAATTGATATTTCTATGACTAATAGGTGTGGCCAACATTCACCTGCAATCTCCTTCTTTCCTTCCTTCCTCCCTCCACTCTTTTCTTTCTCCCTCCTTCTCTCCCTCCCTTCCTCCTTCTCTCCTTTCTTCCTCCCTCCCTCCCTACTTACCTACCTTCCTTCCTTCCTTCCTCCCTCTCTTCCTCTACCCTTCCTTCCTTTTTTCTTTCTTTCTCTGTTTTGTCTATGAATATCCGTATCTGTTTCCCTGACCAAATGAAGTAGTTATATTCATTTTCCTCCTCACCCATTATACTTGAGTCTGTTGTCATCATATTTGAGTCACAGGTTACTGGTATATGTTAAATATTAAATTTATAAACTGTGCTAATGTCTGCTGCCAGGGTAAAGAAATAATGCTTTGTGGCAGTTACTGATAAAACAGGACAAAGTATTTCTTCATTTATTTGGCCTTCAGCAGAAACAGAAACAAATACCACTGGTCTACAGAAGGTCTGAGCTACAGAATCAATCCCCGTTTAGTGCCATCTGTTCGTGGGCTTAGTCATAGCAAGGGACATCTCAGGTTTGAGGGGAAAGAGCTATGGCAGCTATGGGAGAGCCCTGCTTAGATTGTACTCCAAGAGGGAACCTACGGCGAGGACCATGGTGAGCAGCCACCCAAGTCCACCGCACTTGTGGATCCACTGTGGCTCACTCCAAGTTCACCATCCCACACAGCTGCTTCCCACTGCTGACTTAGTATATGGTGAGTATTGAAAATGGAAAAAGTAATCTAATTACTAAATGGTGAAAACTTCCCCCTACCTCCAGATATTCAAACATATGCCCTCTTTTTTCATAACTCCCTGAATGCCAACAGGTAGGCTTATATTCTCCAGACTTATAAAAATTTGACATTCCTGTTCAGGAGAATAGACCAACCCATAATAAAGATTCGAAAATTCTGACCATTGAGGGTTTCCTAATGAACAGACTGGGCCAGATCATCCTATAAAGAAATCTACCCTTTGAGCACTATCTTTCTTTGTACCTTGGTCTTAAGTCTGGGCAAGAAAAAGAAGAAAAAACTTCAAATTTCATGACAGAAGGCATCGTAAAGCTGTTTGAGGACGCCCGTTGCAAAGGTTTGTATGGTGTCTGACTGTCCCAAAAATTCTTCCTTCAGAATGGATGACATTTCCCAGAAATGACCAGACAGAGACTTCTCATTTATTTGAGACTGGAAGAATTTATGAAGTTAAAGATATGCAGACAACTTTTAAAGTTGTCTTGTTCTCTCAACATCTTGGCTATTCCCTGTTAGGCACCATTAAAAGTTGCATTAACTCTTTAATTCAAAATGATAGCTTGGTTTTCTTTGGTATATGAAAACCACCTGAAACTTCAGGCGTCCTTTTGTTAAATCTAGTTGAGTTGAGAGATTGTTTACACATAAACAGGGATGAATTAAATAAGTAAAAAAGGTTGAGAATAATGAAGGGAGTCGTAAATACAGAAAGGAAGAAATCTAGATTGAATCCTGTTGGGTTGTAAATAGAGGCATAAATTCTTGATTATCAATAGAAATAAATATAAATCTATATAGATGCAAATCTATGTGAATACATGTACATTTCAATAATGAACTAAATTTAGATGTAATTCGGTGGTGTATTTGCAAACACATGCAGTTATTTCCCAGCTCTATCCACTATATAGACCAGGAGCAGCTGTATCCCTAGAATAAATGATGTATCTTGGACCTAGACCTTGGTTTTTAAAATATTGTTCTTGGGGCTGGAGCAGTTGCTCAGTGTTTGTGGCACTTGCCTTGAACGGATGATGGCGTGTATTGGAACCCCAGCACCACACACACAGCGAAGTGCCAGAGCAACGAAAGTCACATGAACACTAAATAAATTGATCTTCTTTCTCTATCTCTGTCCTTCTCTCTTTAAAAAATATTGTTCTCTATTAAAACTAACCAGTCTCTTTGAGTAAATGATTGATTTCCAGTCTGAGCAAAGAAAATCAAAGAGGATCATAGAACATCTTTTTTGTTTTATTTTGTTTTTCTTTTAGAGAGAGGGAGAGAGAGAGAAAGAATCACTTTTATTTAGTGTTGGATGTGGCCTTCGTTGCTCAGATACTTTGTCGTGTATGTGGTGCTGGGGTTTGAACCCACACCCCCGTGCATGCCAGGCAAGCACCATAACTGCCGAGCCATGTCAGAAAGTAAGGGAATGTTTGAGGACATAATGCTGGGACATAAGTAAAGAAAGGACATAGAAGCCACCTTGACATAGCTCACACTGACCAACTCTGGGATAAGCTGAGCATCAAAATAAGCAGTAATAATGAATTATTACCATGAATCCATACAGATAGCAGATGAATAAATAAAGGGGACAAATAAAACTTATGTAGAATAACAATTAACAAATTGAAATGATCAAATTTGCATTTGGCTATGGTGATAGTAATAATCAATTTGCATTAGAAACATCAGTGGCTCCTAGAACTTGTGGATAAGAATTTGGTGAGAGACTGGATGTTCACTTGGTCTCAAGCTATCTCACCACAATTTATTATTTAATTACAATAGGGAGAAGACTAACTGTACAGTAGAGAAACCTGGCAAGGACCACCTTAAACGAATGATCCAAGCTGATGATACCAGTGATGATTAAAATTATGTACCACCCAAGGAGATGCAAGAAGATAAACTATTCTGTGCTATGTTCCTGCAAAAATCATAACCTGAATTTTATCAGGAAGAAGCATTGGAAAAACACATATTGAGCAACAATCTGTAAATAACTGGCCTATACTGTTCCAAATGATAAGATTATGTAAATCAAGAAATGACTGAAAAAGTCTTCATATTAAAGGAGACTGAACAGATGTAATAATTAAATGTAGCATGTGCTTTTTATTGGAGTTTTTTTGCTATCAAGCAGTGATTCTCAAAGTGTGGTTCCAAGACTAGCAACTTCAGCACCACCTGGGAACATGTTCAGCAATATGTAGTTTTGGACCCAAGGGCAAATCTACTGAATCAAAAAACCTTAGGTTTGGGATCCAGTAAACTATGTTTACTGAGACTTTCCACTAATACGGATACACCCTGAAGTTTGAATTCCATTGCTATAAAGCACATTGTTGGGTCAGTTTGTGAAAATTGAAGTACATGATGATAATATATCAGTGTTAATTTCCTGCTCTTCATGTCATTGTAGAAAATACAAAATAATTATTAAGGCATAATAGAAAATTATGCCTGTACCTTACTCTCAAATGGTTCAAAAATTAAAAGTTCCTTGTGGGCTGGAGTGGTAGCTAAGTGGTTACAGCACTTGGCTGGCATGGGTGAGGATGTGGGTTCAAACCCTAGCACCATGTACACAACAAAGTGTCAGAGCAACAAAGGCCACATGGGAAACTAAATAAAATTGATTCTCTCTTTCTCTCTCACTGTCCCTCTCTTTCTTTTTTAAAAAATGCTCTTTATAATATACATGTAACTCTATAATATATTTTGAAGTATTTCAAAGTTATTTAAATAATGGGGATGTGGTTAAGTTTTACATGTACCGTATTAGGAAGAACATCAGTCACATATTCATTCTAACTGCTTTTATGCAAGTCAAGTGTAGCAATAAATAGAAAGGATATATATTCCATTACATGTATGGTTAAATCTGCTATGGAAAATAGTTTGTTCTCCCAAGAACCATCTGTGTTTATTTTCAGGTTGAACAAACCCAAAGGTTGCTAACATTCTTTAAAACCATGTTGATGAATGACACAATCCTTGAATCACATCAAAGCCAATATGGTTTCTTTGGGGATTCCATATCAGTGGAAAAACAGCTCTGCTGAATAGCATCTGCCCAGCCATATGTGGAAAGAGTCAATACATGAAACTGAAAAATAATTGTTTTCAAATAATTGGCTAGATGACATACACAGCTCCTCTTTCTCATCTGCATTACTAATTGACTGAATGCAATCCATGTTCTGAATTTTCCCCTCGTAGATTCTTTGCAAGACTTTCCATTGCACCTAACTAAAATACAGCAAGAGCAAAATATAGCCTGAGTCAAGTACATATGTTGGAATAGATTCAAATATGCAGGACTTTATCTAGCAGGAAAAATCCTTTTAGAGTTAGAGGGGAAGTGAATCAGGTCCATGGACCTTGGCTAACTAACCCATACATAAACACTGGTGGTTGCTGGTTGTTTTTCTACTTTGGTTGTCTGCTTTGAAGCCATTGTTCAAAATCCAGATACTCAGCTCCATTCTCCCTGGCATTTTGATGGTTATGCATTTGTTCTGAGGCTGAGACTGGAGAGTTCCTGTCCAACTAACAAGTGTTCCTTCTCCAGCCATAATCCTTCAGAAGAACTGAATCTGATCAGTTATGTCACAACTGAAGAAGACAACATTTGTTTTAAGAGAGTTTATTTAGAACATCCTGCTGCTAATGTCAGCACACAGATTGGGCAAGTTCCACCAAAATAACTTTCAGACTATTTGTACTCAATTAAATGTTTATTTAAAATTTCCTTTTGGTTTTTACTGCTGTAAATGTATTGTTCATTTTTCACATACCAGGCACTGTTGTTTAGTCTCAAGGGCATAACTTGTTACAAATTTAACAACTGTGACATGTTAAAAACAACATTTAGGGAAGAAATTAGGGTTGAGAGGATGTGACCAGATGTTTCCGTGGTGTTTCACCAAAATGTCCCTTAAATGCCAACAAGATTTTAACAGGAATTTTTTCCCCCAAAGTCTTGCTGGCTGCTAAACTGACCCCAAAATATGTTGCTTTCCCAGTTATGTTAGAAAACCCATTTAATTTTCGTTTTAATCATAGTTGTCTTGAGAGCACTTAGAAGCTTTTCATTGCATTTTTATCTTTTATAAATCCACTATGGTAAAAGAAAAAAATTATGACCATGCCACACGCTACCTTTGTGACTCAAGTCTTCTCATGACTAAAAAGGGGGATGCTGGCACGCTCTGTGAGACACTGTATGCGTAAATGAGACACTATATGTGACAATCTTCGTCCAGTACATGACTAATAATGACATGTTAGATAGTGTCATTATCATTACAAACAGTGCTAGGTATTGAATGACTTGATTTGGATCCAAAAAAAATCACTAAATGCTCTGGTACTGATTAAGATGGTCAAAGGATAAACAAGGTATCTAGAGCAACTATGAAATAAAGCCATTATTATTTTCAGATAAATCAGGTGGTAATGAAGTTAGAACTCTCAGAACTGAGATCTGAATTCAAGAGCACTTTGGCTCCTGGCAAATATAGCAGAATAGAGACTCTCTGGACCCCAAGCAGAGTACTCCAGGTTTATTCTTCTGTGGGAATGAGGTTGACATCAGAGAGTTAAGGGTTAACAGAACTTTCTAACAGTAGATCAGAGCCCTGGAGTTTTCATGATTGGTTTACATTCAAAAATTTACAAAAATATAACAGTCAGTGAAGCAAATGCTGTACAACAGAGGTTTTTCAGGGAAAAGGGATAAGCTTGATCCAAAAATATTTTGGAGGGTGGAGACATTCCAAGCATACCATTCCATGCTTGTGCCAATGGAATGTGGGCACAGCACAGGAACAATGTCGAAGGCTGGAGAGCTTCAGAGGACCAGGGAAATTTCGAGTAAGAGATACAAAGTGCTGAAGAACACACACACACACTCACACATACACACTTCCCTATATACAGGTTGAATTTTGGCTTTTAAGTGAATTTTAGATTTAAGAACTAAGGAAATTTGGTGCCAATTGGCCATGTACGGCTCTACATATATACTCACAGTGAATTTGAAGGAGAGATTGGGCAAGTTCCACTTACTACATTTCATTCCCAAGCTGGAAATGAAATATCTCTTTCCATTTTCTTGGTTTGTAGGTAGGTAAAGCTGCCATAATGAAAGCTTCTTAATTTAAACATAAATATGGACAGATTTTCCATATCAATCTTGGAGGAACATATTAATTCCCTTTCCCAAATTCCTTGATTGAAGTTTGTGTGCTTATTATCACAGTGGTTGTTTTTCCTTTATCAGTGTTTGTGATGTTTTGAAACATGAGAGGTTTTGGTTTTGAAAGAACCCTCATTATTCCCAAGAACAGTATGGGCCTTTAGTTTGTGGGAATGGGTTATCTGTTTTCTGTTTATAGTAATTCATCTTCATATTTCTCTATAGATAAATTCAGGAGATTCAGGGGCAATTGGATATCCAAAATGAGGATTTT
>PVKS010030761.1:0-24088 GCA_004027875.1 Aplodontia rufa
GTACCCATCTCAAGGGGTTACTAAGATTAAAATACATAACTTCTCTAAAATAAAAGTGGTTACTATTCAGAAATCAGATGATCATATGACCTGGTTTGCTGGGCCTGTTCTTACACCTGTTGACCCAGTGTGAATAGTAGTTCACCTACACCAAGGAGCTTCACTTTCAAAAGCAACCTAGTTCCCATGATAAAATCTAAGGTCAGCAGTGCTGGTTATTAAGCTCTTTTGCCCCCAAAGCACAGAACCTCTTTTCTACAAACATAATAAGAGTTGGGACAGTGAAAACTACGTTCCTCCTTTGCCATCTGAATTTTTGTTAGACTCCACTAATAGAAGGAACAGGGGACAGAGCTGGGAAGGCAAGAAGAGACAAAGAATCTTGCTACTTTTTGATTGTTCCTGTCAGCATCCCCAGAGCAAGTTCTTCATTCCAATTGCAGCATTATTAGAATCAACCATGTGATTTGAGGATTGAAAATTGTTTCTTCCTAAAAGGGACAATGAATCAATTTTTAGTTTTTCATGTGGCTTTCATTGCTCCAACACTTCGTTGTGTAGGTGGTGCTAGGGTTCAAACCAGTGTCCTCATGCACAACAAGCAAGGGCTGTAACCACTGCTCCGGTCCCGAGGATTGAAGTTTTGACATCCCTACTTCCAGGGAAAGGTATGGAGCTGAAGGTTTGGTTGATCACCAAAGGTCAACAATGTAATCAATCATGCCTACTTAATGAAGCCTACATAAAAACCCAGGACTGAGTTCAGAATTCTGAATTATTGAACACACACAGGTACTTGAAGGATGGTATCCCTAGGAAAGAGCTAGAAACTCCCTTTCACCCCATACTGTGCCCTTTTATCTCTTCATCTGGCTGGCCATTTGTATTCTTTGTAATATCCTTTATAATAAGCCAGTAACATAAGCATTTCCCCAAGTTTTGAGAACTATCCTAGCAAATTAATTGAACCTGAGCAGTGGTTCAGCAGGAACCTCCAAGTTGGAGATCATGGGTCAGAAGCACAGGTCACACTCTCAGGCTTGTGATTTGCATCCGAGGTATGAGGCAACTTTGTGAGATAAGTCCTTAGCCTACTGTATGTGACACTACCTTTTGGACATAGTGTCAGAATTGAGTTGAATTATAAATTATCAGTTGGTGTCCACCGGAAAACTTGATGCCATAAAAACTGTGTGAAAGAGTAGGAAATGTAAATGCTTAACAATACTGTTTTCTATGTCCTCCCCATTCCAACTACCTATCAATCAGACAAGAAATCCTAAGAGCTGCTAGTAAGCAAAAAGCTTCTTTAGAAAGTAGATTCTACTGGTTTACAGCAGTGAAGAAAAGAACTTAGTTGACAAATCTCAAGCTAGGAAAGCTCACCAGCATACCACAGCAGCAAGGCCCTAGGGAAGTTTAGCAGGAAACATATATTTTCCCATATCATGAAATGCCATTGCATGATAAGTGTAATTATAAAGATAAATGACTAACATCCACACCCCTCTTTTTATGGAAAATGTACTCCTTTCTTCATATTTCCACCTTTACTAGCCAATTTTATCAACCTTTCAACTTTACAGTTACTGATTATTAACACCAGGAGAAATCTGAGAATAATTTATATCCTACTGTAAGACAAACATGAAGAGTGAGCACTCTTCCCTAACCCATAAGAAAAACAGAACTACTGGCATCCCAAAGAAAGTAAGTACATTAAGAACAAAGAAGATATCTCTATATGTATAAAAAAAAAAGTAGCTTCAGTATTGTTCTAATAAAGTAGTAAACTAGCAAACCTAGATTTACTTTAAAGCTTTATTCTTCACTTTCCTGGAAATCAATAGTTCATGATCAAGATACAGAAAGAAATCATCAGTATGAGTATAAAAATTTTTTAAATTCAATTTCTATTTGTTGCCCTGAATAGGATTTCTACTATGAACACTGATTTCACATTCAAAATTAAGTTCTACTCTCCGTGAACAATTAATTCTTTGATATATCACAACTATTCTAGTAATCCCTACTAGCTTTCTGTTAAATTTCTAGTGGATAACTCTGAATATAATACTGTAGGAGTCTCACAACCTTTAATGTGCCTCTGATTATATTAAATTTAACACAAGAAGTTTAAAACAAAGTCAATGAAATAGACAACTCAACTTTCTTTGCAAGACAGCATATATAACCAGAAATCTTATTAATGAAAGATGGAATAGGTACCACTTTTCTATGACCTATCTTCCATAGTTATTTGTTTCCCTCTAACATACTTTTTTCTTTTTACAAAGCAGAACCCTCCAATACCTAGAAAGTCGATCTACTGTTTCCTGGTTAATCACAGAATGTTCCTTTATGTAAGTAAAACATAACCTTAATTATTTGTGTAGCTTAACATTGTATATTTTCATCATTGTCATAAAAGATCAAACTTTAAATCTTTCACTTTATCATGAAGTTAGGTGATTCAAACTTTATTAATTCCATGAGTTTAAGAAGTATTCAGATTTAACTTTCATTCTTATGTTAACATACAAAAGAGTTCTAGAGTACAAATGGGTCAGATCCATATGCACAATACTTACTCCCTCCTAACTGAAAGACATGATTCTTTAAAAAGAAATTAGGCCTATACTGAGCCACCTAATATTGAAACAGAATGTGGAATTTGATGAGATGTGGTATCCTATTACTATTTGTATTTTCAATTTTTGGTTCTGAAACTACTAAAAATGTGGGCTGGAGAGGTGGCTCTGTGGTAGAGCATGTGCCTGGCATGTGCGTGGATCTGGGTTCGAAACCCAGCACCACATACACAACTACATGTCAGAGAAACCAAAAAAACCCAAAAAAACAAAAATCACAAACTAGTAAAAATGTAAAGAGAGTTTAGAATATTCTATTAAAAGAGTTAACAGATTTAGATTTTAGAAAGAAAAGTAAAATGGAAAATTTACCAAACTTTAAAATACTAATAAAATAAACACTTTATTAATGAAAGTCTAAAATGCATGTGTACCAAAGGACTAACTTTAAATAAAACATCTCCAAAGAATATATACCACATGATTTGATTTTTAAAAATTTTATGGAAACCTATATTATGAATACAAAGCTAAACTACTTGAGTAGTGCTCAAAGAAATTCAACAGTAAGATATAAACACAGAAGATGCTTAATTCTGGTCCTTCTGGAAAAAACAACTAAGCTGGTTCCTTTTATAACATGGCTCCAGACGCAAAAACAGAATATAAGATGATAACTGCAACATTTTTAGTGTTTGTCCTTGTAATTTTTTAAATGTCACCGGTCATAATAGCAATGAACTCCTCTTGATTTACTGTGGTAAGAAAGAAAATATAACAGTCAGAAATTTAGACACCTTATTTGTTCAGCAAATACAATTATTCATTTTATACTATTTTACAAAATTCTTAAGATATGGCTTTTTGTGTTTAATCTTTGCTAAAAACTTAAAGATGTTTATTAAATAGAACTTCATGAACATGACAATACACATAAATAAACATTATAAATTAGTATTCTGTATATTAACTGGGGAAAGACACTATATTACGTGTTACTAAGAAAGTATCACAGTCATAACATTTGTACACAATAGCTTTAAAACTGTGACCTTTTAAATTTCTTAAGTGGTTAAACAACCACTTTTTATAATCTTTATAAAGAATAAGGAAAGGTTCATTTAGCTTGAACATACATACATGTAAATTTATTAGAATTCTAAAGAATGAAAATCAGTTTTTTCAAAAAACTCATTGTACTTTCTGAACTTTTAAAAGTGTATTTTAAAGAAAAAAATAATTGAAACTAGATCACCATACCTCTAAAGTATCAATAAAAATGGCAATTTGAAAAAATACAGATTTTATCTTAATTACCAAGGTAATATAGCAGTTATAAAATATAGATGTAAATGCAGTGAAAAACATTACTGATAATAACTACTTGATGGTTTACCAAAATTATATATAAATGTCAGTGAGAACCTACAATTTCTAAAACATAATGTTTAAGACAACAACCAGCAAATCAGATAATCTTATTAAATATAATTTAAAATATATATATAAAGACATTTATATCTGTTATGGGGGAAAATATAGAGGAGACAAGAGACTAGGGTGTCAGGGATGTGGGAATGATTCTGGATTAGGATCAGGGCATACCATATTGTTACTATGTATGCATTTATGACTGTACAACAACACAACTTAATAAAAAAATTTTTTTAAATAAAATAAAGAAATAAAAATAAAAAACAGTATATACATGCACACCCAAATTAATAGAAAGCTTCAGAAAATAATAGGTCCTCCGTATCTAACAGGTGAGTTTACGGATGCAAGACTTAACATCCCTTAAGACACAAACTATGAATGATAATTTAGATGATGGTAAAAGAATTCACTGAGAAATAAGACTTGACTACTATTCACAACTCTGTGCAGAACAGTTCTACATCTCATTTTCTTCATCTGAATACATGAAAACGAGATGATGTTTTTTAAGTCTAAAAATCCTCAATGATAATATATGAAAACACTCAATTAAATCAAACATTTTTAAGTGCCTAGAGAATGCCAACACCATACTAGGTGTTGTGTGATAAATCAAAACAAACATCAGGGTTCCTACTTTGTAATATATTGAAATTAAAGTGAGAAAGACAGTAAGTGATATTATAAAATTACCATTAATTTTCTGAGGTGCAACATTGTATCATGGTTTTGAAAGACAATATCCTTCCTCTTAGTAAATACATGCTAAAATATTAGGGTGACATTACTGACATATGGATATAATGAACTTATTTTCAAATGGTTGAAAAAAACATACATTTCATAGATAAAAGAAATACAGTAAAATATTAATTACTGAATCTAGGCAGGGGTACAACAGTGTTCACTATACTAGTTTCATAATTTTTCTGTTTGAGAATATACATAATAAAAAGTTAGAAAAAATAACCAATTAAAAACGTTGAGGAAACAAACTATGTACATCAGGAATAAAGAGAATAAATATACTAGTTCCAGAAACCACATAGAAAATCAGTTTCAATAACTACATGAGTCAGATTTTATACCTGAAACAGAGAACACGTGCTGGTATATAAGTTCTATTATTAAAATACAGACCAAATAGTGGTGAAAAATATCTATTATATAGGGAAGCATCATTATTAATGAGAAAAATTTTAAGTAAAAGCAAATCACGACTTGAGCTCTGAGCTAAGAATTTGGAAAAGAGGTGGAAAGAGAGCTAGGGTGGAAGAACACCATCAGAAACATAGTTGCAGAAAAAGAATAATGCATACCTAGCAAAAATAAGTTGCACATTAGAATGAGCAGTTCAGAAGTTGATAGAAAACCACAAATCCATGTATTTAGTATTAAACATACAAGGCACAATAACATACATAGTGAGAACAAATTCAATGACATTCTCACACTACCTTCAAGGATCTTAGAAACTGAAGTAGTGATCTTTAAGCTTTGGAGTTAAATAAACACTTGAATATCTTAGGAAAGCTACAAACACTTCCGTCTCCCAAATAAATTAAACAAAGTTCAAGTATGCAAAAAATTTTTAAAAAATTTAACCGGTGTGCACCTTCTTTTAAGAACCCCTCATTTAGGCAACCTAGACTGAGGCATCAAACCAAAATAGGAAGAAATAGCATGTATATTCCTAAGAAAAAGAATGTAATATGAACAGCCTTAGATGATTTGACTATTCATCATTTTAACATTGTTAAGAGCCATGATTAAAATATTCAAAATCTATAAGCTACTTCTTTTGTTAAAGATTTTTTTCTTAAAATGTAAATTATCAATACTCAAATTTCAAATTAAGCTTCACACAAAAGTTTAAAATCACACTTAAGTTTATATTATTTATTCACATATACTTTTAAAGAATAATAGCACTTCAAAAGTATTTTAAGCTACTCCGTGACCTCATACCTGAAAACATACAAGGAGAAAGGAGAAAGTAGCTGGGGAATCAGATACTTTACTATAAGCCTTTCAGACAATTAAGAGAATCTGTGATACCTTTGTACATTTAATTTTATAACCTTTATCAACAATGTCTAATAAATACTGCACAAGACCTAGCTTAAAACAAGCATTTGATAAAATATTTATTAAGCAAATGACTATTTTCTTGCATATTGACCTTTAAGAAAATTTTCATGACTTGCTTATTTCATAGAGTAAATCTTATAAGAAGTCACTAAAATAAGAATTTTAGAGCATTAAATAGAATAAGTACCTTAGAGAAGATCTAGCTTCAAAAGGGAAAAAACAAATTTTAGCATCAGAAGTACCAGCTGATATCTGGTTAACACGTTGCTTCCTAGGACAGCATATCATTTCTAAACCTCTATAAACATAGAAACCTAGTCTATAATTTGCTTTATAGCACAAGAAGCAATACAGTAATATATATAAAAGATGTTCTTTGTCATTAAGGAGATCTGAGATTCAGTTCCAGTTCTGTCATGCATTAGCTTTATGATAGATAACCTTGTAAGTTTTTAATTTCTCATAAATTTTAGTTTCCTCCACTACTATACATGCATGTATCCTATGCATGCAGAGGTATAATACTGTATCTACTTTACAAAAGCTGTTGTGAAAACTAAGTCACATAATTAATAATCTAAAAAGTACTTGTAATTTACAACTTAAGTATTTTACACCTGAAGTACAAATCTAAAATAAACTGCTAAATAAATGTTAGTAATAACGATCACTATTTAAAAAGATGGTCCACTGTGACTTTTGAAATGCTACTTTCATTCTTCCAAAAAGATACACACTATGTTTATTTATTTAGAGAGGTCAGGGTATCATTTTATATCATTACAAAGCTTTATGTCTATCCTGTGGTAACTCCACATACATCACATTTATTTTTCTATACACATAATTTTTAAAAATAATTTCATTGTCCTTAAAAAGGAGTGCTTGCCTGGCATGCACAGGGACCCAGGTTCAAACCCCAGCACCACAACTAAGTGTCAGAGAAACAAAGGCCAGATGAAAAAATAAAATTGATTCTTTCTCTCACTCTCTCCCTCGCTAAAAAAAAAAAAAACAAAAAACTAGACAACATGAAAAATTCACAAAACCAGACATTTTACCAAAATCCACAAAAGCAGCAGCAGAATATTATGGTCTTTAGCAGTTTAAAATACAAAAAATAATTTATATCTAAACAAAACTTAGTTTGTAAACAAAAAAAATCCATACTAAATATATGAAAGTATCAAAGCAATTTGTTCTTTTAAATGCTGTGAGTCTCAGTGGAAGACTCACGATTCAAAGACATTAGGGAGATTTTTAAGGAAAAGCTAGTGTTTAAAACGTACCCAGTAAAATGAGTAACATTCAGCAGACAGAAACTGGCAAAATTAGAGCACTCTAAGATTAAGGAACAGCATGATGAAAGTCACCGCATAAAAAAAGGATACAGAATATTCTGTCAAAGTGTGTACATACACGAAGTGAGAGTTAAAGTAGAAAAGTGGAAGAATACAGTGGGAAATAAAACTAGTTACTTAAACTGGAAAAAATCATAGAAGGCTTTAAACTTTACTCTGCAAGTGGTGAAGAATCATTTAAAATGTTTGAACATAGAAATGGCATCATCAAACCTGCGTTTAAAGAAAATAATGCTATCAATAGACTGAAGAAGAAAGAGATTAGAGACTTATAGGCACAGAGGGCAATTAGAAAGCTGCATGAGACAGCCAAGTAAGGACAGGAACCACATCTGCCTCTTTCATTGCGTGGCACTAGTCAGCACACAGAACACTGCATCTATTAGGCAGCCAAGCAAAGAATAATGAAGCTATTACAAAACTGCTAAGAAGAAATTAGGGCTTGAATTAGTACATCAACAGTGAACAAAGAAAAGACAGATTAAAAACATTTGAAGAGTAAAATAAATATAACTTAGTATTAGTTTAGTAATGTATGCAGATTGAGAGGGAAAGTACTAAAGTCTAAAATTTTACTTAATGGCTAAAATTTTGGTGATGTTTCATCGTCAGAGAAAAGTAAACTACTTCCTGAAGTATGGTACTTCATATTATAATCTATGCAGTAGGTTTTAAAGAGCTGCTTCATTCTAATTTGAATTTGAGAAATATTTAAGCAAAAATATTTCAAGCTGAATACAACACTGAATAAAAAGTGACAGTTCAGAGCCAGACACAATGGCCCATGCCTGCAGTCCTAGTTACTTGAGAGGCTGAGGCAGGAGAACTGCATTAACCCAGGAGTTACCACCATGGGCAACACTGCAAGATTCTATCTCAAAAAAGAAAGAAAGAAAAAAGTGATAGTTTGCAAAGGGTCTTGAAAATCACTTCAGAAAAATTTGGTGTATGTGTAATATCAGAGATACTTGGAAAATAGGTTTTATGCAAAACTTACTTTCTCCATCACCATCTTTATCAAATTCTTCTATCATAGCCCGAAGTTCTTCGTCACTCATATTTTCACCCAGTTCTCTTGCAACACGTCGCAAATTCCTCAAGCTTATTTTACCTGAATCATCATCATCAAATAGTTTAAATGCTTTTAGTATTTCTTCATGTGGATCTCTTTCCAATATCCAGTCTGTCACTACAGTTAAAAAAAAAAGCTTTTTTAAAACAAAACCTGCATAATCACAAATTCATAAGATCAGCTAAATAGTAAATGAGAATAAAAGCTGCAAATCTGTCAACATTTAGTCTAATATATTGTTATAAATAAAATGTCAAATTAGATCCCTAAAACCCAGAGATAAGCATGAAATTAGAAAAACCAATTCCATATTTTAAATTTTAACCTTTTCAGTGTCAGCTATCTTATTATTAGGGTAAGCAAAACTTTATATCACACAAAAACAAAAAAATAAAAAGAACTATACATATACTATGTTAATTTCAGGTCTACTATTGAATTGTACTAAGAATCATACAAGGTTCGACTAATAATCAAGCAAAAAAAGTTTTATAGTCTTGCTGTACAGAAAAACATCAAGAAAATAAAGTTAACTATATAACTTCTATTTGTCAGCCAGCTAAACATAATACATGTATTCTCCCTCAAATTAAATCTAACTTAAAAACAAATAACAACAAAACCGGAGGAGCTAACAAAAAGCACTGCCATCATTGATAGAAACAATAATCTCAAACAGTAGCTAAAAATTCCACTAACATCTTCAAGAGTAGAACCACCTCTTTGTTTTCTAAAATGTGAGAAGTTACAAGGATTAAATTTGACTATAGTAAGAAAAAAAAAATACATATATACATACACACACACATACACACACACACACACAAAACCCTCTGAAAGAAGGTCTAAAATCATACCCACTTTGCTCAATAAGATAAAAACTTTCAAACAACTCACTATAAATAAATGTAATTTCAGACTTTAATAGCAATAGCATACTTTAATATACTAAATGTAATCACATATAACAATACAGTAAGCCTAAATATTTTCACATTTCCTGTCTTTAATAAATAGCCACAATAATGAAAACTAAAAATCTGTGGTATCAACTTTAAGTCACAGATAAAATTCTGAAAATATCTTATGTAAATACCTATTCTATTCTACATGCTATTCTATCACTACAAGAAAAGGTATTCATGATTTTCATTATGCCATTAAAAGTAACTTAGTCCTGTTGAGGTTTTTAGAATCATTAGAAAACTGCTTATAGACAGAAAGTACTAGAATGTTTAATGAACCCAAAATGAAATCAATCCAAGTCCTCAACAAGTTGTTTTACTATTGCCTCATCTGTATTTAGTTGAACAAACACCTATTCAAGCTAATGTTATGTCATCTACACATATATTTGATACTTTTAGCCATTAATTTTTTTCAAACAAGCTTCCAAGTAACTAATTGAAGTATATTACTATAAGTATGCAAATCATCAAAGCTCATAAATATTCAGTCAAAAAGGAGTTGGCATATATACAGCCATAACACCAAAATAAAATACCACACTTAACTCTATGGCTCACACTCAATTTATTTTGAATTTAGTCCCAACAAAAAAGCAGGACAAGGAAAAAAAAGTGTTAAGAAATTTTCTGCACCAATTAAATAATTAACATGACAGGTGAACCAAAAAAGCAGCTTGCTGAAGTATTAATGTACTTAAGGAAGCAACAGGGTGATCTGGGGAACAGATGGGGCTCCAAGATGTATAAATTCTTTTCCCACTGGTACTTTGTGTTAGTTATTTCAGATTTGTGTGTCTATACAGTCTTGTACCAATATTCTCTTAGAATAAAATTTTCTTAGGAATTAAAATGCCCATAATTCTCAACAGCAGAAGTATAAGCTAGCATATAATTTTATGGTGACTCTCCTCTGTGCCATCACATTCTTTTTCTATTCTAAATTTAAGTAAAATTGAATTACAAAAAAAATTTTTTAATGAATATAAGTTGATTGACTATATAGACAGTTGAGTTTCGTTCATTTTACAAAATACCAAATTTCTATACATGTATCCATTTTCAACTGATTTCACTACACTATCAGAAATGTAGGTCATCAAAATAATTAGATCTTACACACGTAAAAATCATTTTAGAATATAGAAAATTCAAAAACATCACGTTAAAAGTAGTAAAAAATCACTAAAGATCATAGAAATATCAGCTATATTTCTCATTCCCTTTTCAACATTTCTATCCAAACATACCACACTTAAAGCTCAGCGAGTTTCACTTCAAATTCCTTCCACCAATCACCATGATAGATCTTCACTGCCTCCCAGATCACTACCACTCAACAAGCATCATTAACAGCTTGTTACCCCATCTGAAAAATCTGAATAATTTTCCGATCATCAGTAATTAGACACTGTACTTCAGAATATATTTTTACTTTTAAATATAACCCTTTTTTCAACCTCCTCATCACAATAAAAAGTCTAGTATTTTCTGTCTATACTCCCCCAAATCATCTTCTATTGTCTCATCAGTTATCTTTCTAAAACATATCATATTCTATTCCTTAAAAATAGTTAAATGATCCTCTGTTGCCTAAAGTCCAAACTCTACATTATGCAAGACTTTACCAATGGCCCAATCTGACTTTCCCGGTCATTTCCCTCTTCTTTACACAAGGACACTACCTGAAGTTTCCCACAGAGCTACCCAGTACCACTTTTTTTCCCCACAGCTTTATTGGTGCATTACAGTTGCACATAATGATGGGGTTTATTGTGTATTCATATATGCACACAATATAATATAATTTGGCCCATATCCCTCCCAAGAACTCTCTCTCCCTTCCCGCACCTCCTCCCATCCCCTGGGTCCTTTTCTTCTACTGGTCTCCCTTTGATTTTTTTATTTTATTTTTTACTTTTCCTGTTTTATTGATTGCATGGGAACTATTTAGTATCTTTGAGGTACAAAATATGCTTTACTTTTTTATCCTCCCTTTTCCCTCTTGTCATTCCTCCCTTCTCCCCTTCTCTTTCCTCCACTCTTCTGGACTTCCTTTAGCTTATCTATTAATTTGTATTTGTCCAGTACCACTCTTTATTGCTGCTTGGTATGCCTGCAATGCCTTTTCTCTATTCCTGCAAACTTCTCTATGGAGATCTTATTCACATTTCGAAAGGCCTAAATTAAAAGTTCCCTCTACAAAGTTTTATTCATTTCCTCTAGATGAGGAACTGACAAATCTTTCCTGTAAAAGGACAGATAGCAAATATTTTTTGCTTTGCAGGGGACTATAAGATCTTGGTCTAAACTATTCACTGCCATGATAGAAGAAAAGCAGCACAAAATGATGGGCATGGTAGAATAGAGTGCCATCAAATGTGTCCTAAGAGCTATAGTTTCCCAATTCCTGCCCTACACAAAATAATACTTTACCACATGGTACCATATATCTATTAAATTGTAAGCATCAAAAAGAAGAGTCTTTTGGTAATTTTTCATTAATTTCCTTCCTCATACCAGTAACAGCACATAATGCCCCAAAATTCAGTCTGTCAAATAAGCAAAATGAAAACACAATACTCTACTCTAAATTAGCAATTAAATAATAAGTACATGCCAAAAACAGATGAAACACAAACATCCAACTTGTCTTAGTCTTAAAGACAGAAATTCCTAAAACACCTACAGTACTCACTAGCCTCAGACTGCCTTGACTCTAAACTTACATTAAATATATTTAAATGCTTTTTTTCTGGTAATAGGAAAAACCCAGTTAAGTGCCAGATTTCAACAGGAAGTATCTGTGGGATAGTACTACCAGTCCGAAATAGTATTAAAAAACAAAAACTCAAAGGTTCTGATTTTGAATCACTTATCCCAAGGCACAGAACAGAAATTAGTCTGTGGCCCCTTATTAGTTAAAAGTACAAATGGGGATAATACATTGTTCTTGACTGTTGGATTCACAAACAGTAATAAAGTTTTATTTGATAGCAGGCACTCAATAGGTAGCCTTAAGATAACCAAAGTTAAGTGTTGAGCATTTAAAAGGTTGATCTTCGAGAGTCAGAGCTGAAACTTTGCCACAACTATTTTTTTTACAAGAATTTCAGACATTTTTTATTAAGAATTGTTTTAGCTACAGTAACAAAGCATCTCTACCTTTTAAAAAAAATTTTTTTGCTAAATTAAAGGGCCTGTTCTGCATCTTCAGCATGAAACAAAGGCAATATTTTACTAAAAAGGTTTAAAGTCCCCTCCCATTCTTTTTAAAATTATTATTCGTTAAATATGGTCTTACAATTAGGAGGGAATCATTACCAAACAATCAAGAACAAATGTCTAATGCCAGAACAAGTCAAGGTTGGTGCCATTCCACGGTTTCACCCTTGGGTTCCCCATGGTTCCATATTTTCCCCTATTAAACTCCCATGTTAGTTGGACTTCTCATAGAAGTCAAAGGTTCCCCTCTGAGTCGATTCCTCCATACTCCCTCCCTCTGGTCTCCTTGATAACCTTCCTATTCCCTCCCCCCTTTCTTCCCCCCGCTTACATTCCCCAGCATTCTAGGGAAGGTTCCCTGTGGTCGTGTAACGCCATAACTATTTAAGATGGAGACATAATGGGAATCTGGTTTCTGTTTAAATCACAATTTTAAAGTTGTATTCATTTAAGATGAAATAATGTGTTGTATAAAATTATTAATGATAACAGTGCTTAAAATGGTTTGCATCTATGAAAAAAAGACAATCAGAAAAACATATGCAAAATAGGACACTTTTTGTCCCAGTGATGCATATATATTTCCAGCTACTGATACAAATGAAACAAAGACTATTTTTTAAAGTAATAACAGCACTTACAGCATTTACTATATGCCAGGTTCTTTTCTAAGTGTTTCACATATTAACTTATTTAATCCTCATAAGAACCCTCTGAGACATTACAGCTATCCCCATGTTATAGTTGAAAATGAGACTTGGGGAAGTAAAATTATCAAGTTACATACCTAATAAGTGACAAAAACAATATCTGAACCCAAGGAATCTCGTTCCAAGGTAATCCATCCCAAAACCAATGTGCCTGAATTATAGCTCTTTCCTAATAACATCATTTCCACGTATTCTAACACATTATTTCTATAAATGACTTAAGCTAAAACTTAAAATATTAAAATGATAAACCTCAGAAAAGTATCTATATCAGAGATGAAAAATGGCACCATCCTTCTCAAGTAAATAATTCTAAAAGTTAGAGGGGGGAAAAAATGAGTATGCTCCCAAAATGGACAAGCTGCCTCTTGTCCAAAATGGACAAGCCTTATGTTAGTTCACAAGCTGGGGTTCTTCTATGTTGTGCTTTCTTTCTCTTATATTTATCATTTGTCTTGTCTCCACTGCTTTTGGTTTGGGCTTCCAGACTAGAAAAAGAAAAGCACTAATGTAAATCTATTTTCTCTGTGCCTCCCATATTGCTTCTTGCTGAATATTTAAAATAAGGGATTTGTGTGTATGTGCATGTGCACAAAACTGCATTTGTTTTTAAATTTTTAAATACCTGAAAATAACTATACAATAAGTTTATATTATGACTCATGCAAAGTGGTATCATTGGTTTAGAAAAATAACTTAATGGAAATAAATCTGAATATTTACACATTCTATGTTTAATATTATAGGCAATTTAATTTATAATATCCAAGTAC
Source organism: Aplodontia rufa (assembly GCA_004027875.1). Taxonomy (NCBI): domain Eukaryota; kingdom Metazoa; phylum Chordata; class Mammalia; order Rodentia; family Aplodontiidae; genus Aplodontia; species Aplodontia rufa. The sequence continues at coordinate 14,226 of PVKS010030761.1, forward strand.
TGGCCTTCTAGAATCCTTTATTCTGAAAAAGACAGTCTATATATGCTGTAAATACTCACTAAAATCAATTATACAAAATCTAATTATATTAAGCCTGTAGCACATTATCTTCATTTGGTAGTTCTAAAATATTTTCTCCTGCTTCCAGTATGCCAGATACTTCCCTTACTACACCCTCTCCCCATCCTCAACTTTAAACAGATGACTGAAATCAAGTTCATCCCAGAGTATGAAGACCCTCATAAACTCTGTCAACCTGAAGGCATGTGCTTCATCTACAGCCAAAGATACTGCTACCATTTTGCCAAAAAAAATCACACAATAGAAAGTTCTTGGGAAATATTTTCCAAACAGCAGGATACCAAATTTCCTATTTTACTGAGAAAAAATAATTTTTGATCACCGTTTTGGTTTTAACACAACATAAATATACATTACTTGTACAAGCATCTTTTCATAAAAAGCTATAAAATAGAATCTTTAAAACAAAATAAAGACAAAACCACAAATCTCACAGCAAAGTTGTAAATATTTTTTCTTTGAAAACCAGGAAAGAGTACCAAAGGAAAACCTAAGAGCCATATTATATACCAACATTCAATAACAAAATTCTATAACCCAGAGAATAAAAAAAAAGAGAAAAATTTGTATTAAATGGATAATTTACTGACAACTGCTGCTATGATGATTATTAAAATACACACCAACTTCATTAAAATCTTCAAAGGTGATTTTCCCTGTGGCTTCTCTGTCATAATCTTTAAGAATCTTCAGTACATCAGCTTTTTTTACATCAAACCCCAAGGCTCTCATTGCCACCTTTTGGAGTAAAAGGGAAAAGCAAATTATAAAGCTTTCTTACAAAAGTGATTTCTGATTTTGAGTTTTTACATCTTAAGAAATAACAATATATTAATAAGATACAATTATTTTGAATGTGTTGCATCTCTAAAATAACAGTGTAGTTGTTCTTCACTACTGAAATTTAATATAAAAGTTTTTCATTTATATTTTACTTTTTTATGTGACCAACTAATTAATAAGTGCTTATACAGTATACTATACAAAGTACTGAGTTACCATATAATTTCAACAATACATTTGTTCTCAAGGAATTAGAATCAAAATGGACAAAAGACATGGTATAAATATTAAAAAGTTATATAACAAGGACTGGAGAGGTGGCTCAGTGTAAAAGTGCCTGCCTAGTACGCATGAAGTCCCAGGTTCAATCCCCAGCACCATATACACAAATAAAAAAGAAATAACAAAGCCAGATGAAACAAAATTATCTCTCGCTCTCTCTCTAAAAAACATAAAAAAGAAAGAAAAAACTATATAAAAGAAGAAAAAAAATTAAGAAAAGAATTGCCATGAGACCCTGAATGATTAGTACAAGGCAGCAGACCAGAATCCTCTGGTTAACAACAAATCTTTCTTTAAAGAAAGAGAGAAGTTTTGTTACTAGTAAAAGAAAGGAGACACATAGTGCTGGTTAACAAAGTTTAATTTGCAGAGTTCAAGTTATTCCTTAATGAATAGATAGTAAGTAGTAAGGCATTTAGAAAGGATGGCTGGTATTAAAATAGACACTAAAACAAAGAATAGGTTTGAGGGACAGTGAACAGAACTATTTACCTTATCAGAATTACAACAGTTCAAGTGGAAGAAACCAGTAAATGGGTAACGTTGATGGTAGTAGAAGTATAGAAAGAATTCAGCAGAAAGCAAGCAAAGGAATCTGAACTTTTAAATAGTGTGCAATAAGGAGTCAGTAAAGGTTTATCAGCAATGAACAACATGGTAAAAGAAATTAAGAAAGATCTAAAACTAGTGGTGGTACGCAAGATGAACTAGAAGTGGGGAAGCAATTTAGGAAGACCCAGCTATAAAATAAAGTTCCAAACCAAGACAGTGGCAACAAACATTAAAGACATTATAAAGAAAGAACAAATCAAATCTGGGTAACTACAAAAAGAGAGAAAAACTAAAACTAGAAAATGACACCTAAAAAGGATTGCAAGATTGAGAAGGCTAGACTTATAGGCCCATTATTTCTTTTATACATTCTAGTATAGTTTCAATCAACTGTCAAAAATGTAAATCATTTAAATACAAAAATATATATCTTAGTTACCTTTAATTCATGATAATCTATTGCTTCATCTTTGTCCGTATCAAATAGCTCAAAAGCATCTTTAATTTCTTGTTTCTGTTCCTCAGAAAGTTCTCTTCTTTTTTTCCTCTTTGTTTTGTCTACTACAAGGTCACTTCTATGAAATGGAAAGAAAAGTCTTCAGTTCTATTTAATCCAATTACGTTATGCAATCCAGCCACAGAATGATTTTCTAAATTTCAAAACAGGAAACATTTTAAAGAAAAACAAAGAAATTTCCCCTATAAGTCAACACCCTGTTTATTTTATAATTAAACTATTAATTTGTACTTCTAAAATTGAACAGCATTACAGGTAATTATTAAAAGAAATGAGAATCAAACATTCCCTCTTCCACCTTTGTATTTACTCTCACTCTTATTTCTATGGAATAGAACTATGGAGAAAAAATATTACTTTTATGTCACAAACCCCAAACAAACCCTAAGTATTCATACTTTGTAGTCACATTATTCCCCAAGAGCAATAAAAACTTCCAAATGAAAGTAAAATTCGTAATTGATGATCATTATATACTTCACTTATTTTTGATAGTCCATATAAATGTTCTTTAAATTACTACCTAAAAAAGAACCACATAACTTATCTATTAACCTATAAAATTATTTTGGCACTGTAAACACTTAGATTTAAAATGTTTTTAGATTAAAGTTTGGTATTTTATTTGTAATTTCTTCCACTGAAATTAACTAATCAGCCAAAACATTTATGGGCCTAAAGATATCACAAATTAGATACCAAACATAGTGCATAATATTTGTGCTTAATTCTAAATGATAATGTGAAAAGTCTTGCAATTTTCACTTAACATGCAAATTATGTGAAACTTTTCTCTCCTAAAAAACTCTGAAAACGCTAAAAAAAAAATAAAAAGCAAAATTTATTTTAAAGTCAGAGATGTATTCCTTAAGAGCTGCCAATTTAAAGTGGTCCAAGTTTTTAAATCAGGGTGTAACACGTGTGTAAGCACAAGTTTTGAAACATGGAAGCAGCTTATAAAACTTCGACGTATAAAAAACAGTTAACAGTATTAGAATGCTAGCCATTGACATTCGAAAGTCATTTTGGTCTTTGACATATGCCCCCAAAAGGTCAAAAGATGGCTAGAAAGTGACCAGCAGGAGTAGTATGATAAAGCTGATGATTTTCTTTCGCAAGTGACCTGACTTGACATAAATCTGGACATTTCCTGAGGTCAGTCAGCCTTTTCCAAGACTCGGGAGAGGGCAAGTCTGAAACACAGCCAATGGGGACCACGAATATCAAGCACAACAGGACACTTTTTAAAGTGGCATAACTACGTGGGCATTTTTAGAGCACAGGGTCTAGACACCGGGAGGGGCAACAGAGGGACAGATTGGAACTGAATGAAAGCTCAAAAAATTCACAAAGGAAATCCAGGAGAGAATGGCATTGAAGGAACTAAAATGAGTCTCCAACTATCCGTAAAGCATGGCCCTGGGAGAACAGGGGTTTTGTTATTTCCCAGATTCAGGCGGGTGAGCACCTGAGCAGTGGTACGGGGCAGGCACCGCGAACGGAAGAGACTCGGCCGCTGGACTGTCCCGGGAACACCGGTAGAAACCTCGCGATAATTCACTCCCTCCTGGTTCCCAGCCAAGCCCACTTTCTCGGCCTACCGATGCACACGCGCTAGCAGGTACGACCGCCTCCGCCAAAAAACACAGGGCACATCACCTGCAGCTCACTAGGGCCCCATAGGGGTCCGCGCAGGTTGGCTGAGGTTCCTTTCGGTCCCAAATTGCACCCCCTTCCTCGCCTGGGCCGCAAAAGGCCTCCCTTCCACCTACACCCGCCCTGGCCCCGCTCCGTGCGTGGAGAGCCTTGCTGCTGCCTTATTACCGACCTCAGAGCTAAACTCATTCTCTTCGGACAGTGATGTTCCTCCCAAGAACGATTTTAAACCCCTATCCAAAGCAGCACGACTTCCACAAGCCGTTCAACAGACTCCTGCGACCTCAGCGGCCTTAAAACCACCGGGATTGGTTGAAAGCCGCTAATGTTTTGCTCCGTAGGGCGGAAGCTTTACGAGTCCTTCACTTTCATTGGTCGAATTTCGCGTCAATCAAATACTGCCCCGCTCTGCAGCCGCCCCTCTCGCCCTTCAGATTGGCCCAGTACTTTCTCCCCCCGAATCCTTTGCGGTGTAGTCCTGTGAGTCTCCGCGTGGGGAGCCTTGGGAGGGCGGTGGAGGCTGGCCTTACGTTTAGAGGCCTGCAGAGGCAGGGCTAGGGTCCCGAGGTGAAGCAGACAGCTGGGAGGGAGGGGATGGGAAGAGACTTTCTGATGGCCAGCCTGCAACTAGAAGGAGGGAATTATAACTGGGGTTCTGCGAAACTTGGCTTCTCTGTGGTCTAAAACTTTGGGTGTCCTTTTACTGGGGAATTGTTTAAAAAACAAATTTAAATGCTCCTTTCTCAATTGTGATTTCAGTAAGTGTGAATCTGTGTATGTTTTCTGCTTACAAACTGTCCAAGTGATTCTGAAGCAGGTGCTATGAATGTATAATTGTATTATTGGATTGGATTATTAGGTTATTTACGGCGAAGTGCTACCTAAAAAGTCCTTTTCTTCTTCTAGACGTTTTGAAATGAGTTGGCCACTTCTGTCCTTTATTTTCCAGTTCTGCAAGCTGTTTACACGTGTAATGTTATCTTAAATACAAATCAAGTTATTCGTCTTTCCTTTTAGGCTGAAGTTCTTGAAAGAATTAATCTTTCCATTTAACCCTATTCCTTGTGCCCATGACAATAGGTGTTCAATAAATACTTGCTGCACTGAATGCAGTCTTGCTATGAAAAATTTACATATGAGTAAACAGTAAATATCATAAATCTGAGTAAAAAAGATTGAGGGTGGGAGTTAGAGGAAGTGAAAGGATAAATAAATGACTTTTTTGTTTAAAGCATGTATGTGAAGAAAGAAAGAACAACAGCCAGGTAGAAGGCTTCTTGAAGGAATGGCATATATGTTAGTCCTGGAAGGATGAGATGAATTTGGGAAACTAAATATAAAGTAGAATAAAGCTAAAAATTAACAGTTACCAAAAAATAAAAATAAAATATTTTTAAAATATCTTTGTTAATCACCTTTGAATCTAAAAGGAAAATAGATTGCATTTATGCATTAGAATGTAATGACATTGAAAAAAAACTATTATAAATTACAACATAAACCAAGCATTTACTTGAAGATGTTAGTTATGAAGAACAAAATACTAAATTAGGAAGAAGAAATTACTGATTCTTGAAAAAACAACAAAAAAAGAAAATAATTTTAAAAGGAAAGTGATAAAATAATCTGATATTCTCATTAAGCTAATTCTTAGTGATACCAATCAAATGTATATAGATATGCAATAAGAAAGGGAATATTGCTAGTAAAAGTCATTTAAAATAGGTTTAAATTTATTAAATACACAATTTCATGCAGCAAAAACATAATATCAAAATGAAATTTTAACTTGTAAAAGAAAACAACAGCAGATAAAGGTAGAAAACTGAATTTTGTAAATAAAACAGGACTGAAAGAAATACTAATGTTCTGAGCCCCCAAATTATAATCATCCAGCCTACTCAAATTTATGGGTCAGTTTTAAAAACTCTTTAGAAGCTATTCTTGCTCCTTAATCTCAAAGCAGAGAAAAGGGAAAATAGAGACATTTTAGGTTTACTTTTTAAAAGGTATCACAATCTTTAGCATCCTAAAAAAGCATTTTAAAATCACTCAATGTAAACCCAATGATAACAATCAGCATGTGTCTCATCATTGGATCTCCAAAACCAGGCTCATATTTTATGTTCATTTGTGCAAAAAATCTTAGATTTTAGCAATATCACTTTGATAGTATCTTAAGGGAGAATTTCACTATAACCAAATAAAGTTTATTTTTAAACTTCAATGATAATTTAAAATATATATTAAGTAATCATCATTATAGATGAAGAAGATCATCTCAGTTTCAAAAGCATACTGAATAATATTCAAACATGCCATTTCTAATAAGATTGATTGAAAGGGGGCTGGAGAAGTGGCTCAATGGTAAGGTGCTTGCCTGGTATGCACAAGGACCCAGGCTAGAACCTCAGCACCACATATACAACTAAGTGTTGGAAAAACTAAAACCAGATGAAAAAGTAAATAAAATTGTTTCTCTCTTTCTCTTTAAAAGAAAAAAAAAAGGATAGATTGACAACTCAGTTATAGAAAAGCACTTTTTAACATGTATAACATACTTAAAATGAAATATTGTTTCTCAAAACTGGTCTCTGAAACACTAGAATTTATGAGATCTTTATTGTCTTTTTATGGGCAAATAATCTATGGAAAGCGGATTTAAAATGTTTTGACAAAATGTCCTCTGGAATGGTGGAGAAGTTATATGCATCACCTTTGCTCATATTTCATTTGTGAAATCAAGTGACATGATCACTTCTTGCTGCCAGGGAGGCCAAGGGAAGAAATCTAGGCTAGAAAACTATGCTCTGCTACAACTTAGGGTCAGATCATCTGTTACTAAATAAAATGAGATTAGCAGTTCTATCACAGACATCATTAAAACGGTTATAAATATTATTCTTGAAATTCTCATCAGTGATACAATAAGATAAGAAAAAGTGACATACAAAAGTTAACATATTTGGATGATATGGTTGCCTAGGAAAAACCAAGAGTATAAAATAATATATTGTAATTGATAAAAGAACTCAGTAAAGCAGCTGATTATCAGACATATAAAATCAATATATTTATAAAATATGATAAATAATAACAATATGAACTTCCTAGAAATAACAGAAAATCTGTAGAATCACTACTTAGAAAATTACAAAATTCTACTAAAGGAACCCATAGCATGAAAGATTAAAGAAAACTTCGCATCAGATTAGCAACCATAGGAAAATAAGTTTCCTAAGACATACTCAGGAAAATACTGTATCCAAGAATGGGTTACCCTGATAAAGTAATGTCAGAGAATAAGAACAGACTGTTGAAATTAAAAAATATGTTTGCAGGAGTTGAAACTTTAATATAATGTAAGGTGATTCCATTGGGAAAACATTCCAGAATATACAGTATTCAACTAAAATGTGATCATTTTGGATAACACATAAAGGACTAATCTATCATATAACTAACAGGGATTATAGACAGAAAGAGCAACAAATGTTGGAGAGAGAAAATTATCAAAGAAACAATTGAAGAGAAACTTTGAGAAACTGAAGATTAACACAGTCTCAAGATTGACAGAATGCACCTAGGACTGAGCAAAATAAATGGTAAAAGAAACGCACTTAGCCATATCAACAAGATGTTTCAGAGCATCAAAAACAGGATCAAAAGGATGAAAAGCCACCAGAGACAAGAATATGACCTCCTATAAAAGAATAATTGAACCAGCATCAAAGTTCTCATGAGAAACACTAGATACCAAATGCTAGATGCCTTCAGAATTGTGAGCTGAAATTATTTTGAACTTAGAATTCTATTTCCTGTCAAGGCAAAAATCATGTGACAGCATAATTTCAGAGAGCTTCATCACCATACGCTCTGCCTGAAAAAATGTGGTCCAGAAAGATGAGTAAATGTAAAAATAAGAGATGCAAAATAAGAGTGGCAAGACAAAATGGCCCACCAAAAATGTCCATGCCCTCATCACTGAAATTTGTGAATATGTTGCACAGCAAAAGAAACTTTGCAGGTATAAGTAAGGTTACCAGTCCAACAAATGTGATCATCCTGGATTATGCAGTGGACCCCACCTAATCTCATGAGCTCCAAAAACCAGAGCTCTTCTCCATTTAGAAGCAGAAATATTAAAGCAAGAGAGGTCAAAGAGATTTGAATATGTGAAAGACTCAATTCACTATAACTAGCTTTAAAAATGAAGAAATGAGGCAATGAATAAAAGAACATAGACTGCTTCTAGAAGTTCAGGTGAAGCCCCATCCAACAATCTGCAAGAAAACAGGAACCTCAGTCCTACAAAATCATGGAACTGAATTCGGTCAACAACCTGAACGAACTGGGAAGAACAATCATCCCCAGAATCTCAAGAAAGGAGCACAGCTCTGATGACATTTTGGGAGGCCTTGCTAGACCCTAAGCAGATGACTGGGTTGAATCACACTATACCCAAAAGTCAGACCAATAGAAAGATGACATACTAAATGGATATTGTTTTAAGCCACTAAACTTGTAGGAATTTGTCATGGCAGCAATAGAAAACTAATATATCTCATAAGGCAATGGAAAGAGAAGGGGGATAAAATAAGAAACCTTAAAAAGAAATTAGTCTAAAATGAATGGATGACTGGAGGAATTTTTTCAAGAGGAAAAATAGGATAGATTCCAAACAATAGATAGAAATGGGCAAACAAGGTGAATGCACTAGGTGGTATGGTGGTGTTTCTTCACTGTAAAAGAAAAAAAATGTAATTGGAAGTCCTTAATAAATAAAGATATAGCTTAAAAATTATTTAACAAAAATAATTCAATATCATTCACTCCAGTACAAGATGTTGGTAGTGGGAGAAGTTGTGCACGTGTGCTACAAGAAGTGCATCTAAACCCTCAACTTTCTATTCAATTTTAGTGTGAACATAAAACTACTCTAAAAATATCTATTTAAAAATAAAAGAGTATTTAAAATTGATTATCTCTAGAAAATGGGACCCTGATTTCCTGTTCTAAATGAGGCCAATTTCCTAGTAGTCCTGTTAAGCAACAGTTACCTTAGCTCTTCATTGGACCCTCAGGTTAAATCCACCATTTCTTATGTTTCATGTCTTTATATATACCTTTTGCTTTGTTGCAGTATACCTTTAGGAAACTCAGAAATGGTATGTGACAGGTGAACATTCTGTATTCTGTATTTTGTTTCCACAACTGTGTTCACAATTGAATTCAAAAATGGAAGGGGATGAGGCAGGAGACTATTGCCTTCTGCACTGTATTTAATGTATCATGTTCATGAACCACTTAAATAAAAATACAAAATGGAAAGAAAAATTATTTGGACTAAATGTATTCTTCAGTCCATTGGAAAAATAAAATTTAGACACTTTGAAATTTTATCAGAAATATATTTAAGATGAATTACAAGTTTAACTGTAAAAAGTGCTAAAAGATATATAAATGAATAGTTTTACAATTGTAGAATTCAGGACTCATTCCTCAGCATAATTACCAAGATCAGAGCCTATAAGAGAATGATAGATTTGACTAAATAAATATAGAAAATATCACTGAGTGCAGTGGCACATGTCTGCAATCTCAGTGACTCAGAAGGCTGGGGCAAGGAGGATCAGAAGTTTGATTGATACATTGGTCACTTAGACTCTCAGCAACTTAGCAGACCCTGTCTCAAAATTAATAATTTAAAAAAGGCCTGGGATGACTTGGGTGAAAGGTAGTCAAATTCATGTATTGGGCCCACCAACAGCATAGCAACACATAATCTAGGGGAACCATAGGCGTAGGGGGAAGGGAAAAGGGGAGAGGCCGGGGGGATCGGAGAGGAAGGGAAGATAGAAAGGGATCTAGGAAGACAGCCAACAATGTAGCATACTCTTTACCTCCCTGAGAAGTCAAATAATATTTATGCAATCATTTAATTCGGGAAAATTCACAATCTTATATATATATGTGTGTGTGTGTGTGTGTG
>PVKS010030762.1:0-24070 GCA_004027875.1 Aplodontia rufa
ATGTTTTTAATACTACAGTTCTACAGTATAATTTTAGATCTGGTATTGCAAAACCACCTGTTTCATTTTTCTTGCTTAGTAATGCTTTGATTATTCTGGGTTTCTTGTTCCAAATGAATTTGAGAATTGCTTTTTCTATATGTGTAATGTAAAGAATGACATTTGAAGCTTGATGGGGATTGCATTGAATCTGTATAGTCCTTTTGGCAGAATAGCCATTTTTTAAATTTTTATTCATTAAACATGGTCTTACAATTAGGAGGGATTCATTGTCAAACAATTAAGGACAAAAGTATATTGACAGAATAAGCCAAGGCTGGTGCCATTCCATGGTTTAAACCCCTTGGGTTCCTCATGGTTCCATATTTCCCCCTACTTAAGTCCCAAGTTAATTGGACTTCTCCTAGAAGTCGGAGGTTCCCCTCTGATTAGACTCCCCCATATTACCTCCCTCTGGTCTCCTTGATGTCTTTCCTATTCCCTTCCCCCTTCTCTGCCCCTGTCCCTACATCCCCCAGGAACCTAGGCAAGGTTCCCCACGATCATGTAAAAATTTATACATGTCAAGGTCGTTGTTAAATTAGCCATCTATCATACTGTTTCTGCTTGTATTCTAGCTTTCACAAACGAGAGAAAACATTTGACCCTTGAGTCTCTGAGTTTCAGATACTTCACTTAGCAAAATTTTTTTTCATCTCCATCCATTTGGCTGCAAATGCCATAAAATTGTTTTCTCTAATTGCTGAGTAGTATTCCATTGTACATATGTACCAAAGTTTTTGAATCCACTCATCAAGTGAGGGGCATCTGGGTGGGTTCCATAATTTAGCTATAGTAAATTGAGCTGTTATAAAAATTAAAAAATCTGTATCTCTATAATATGCCAATACTAGCTCCTTTGTCAAGATGCCCAGGAGTGGGATAGCTGGGTCAAAAGGCAGTTCCAGTACTAATTGTTTTTTCAGGGCTGAAGACCAAACTCGTGGCCTTGTGCAAGCCAGGCAAGCACTCTGCCACTGAGCTAAATCCCCAACCCCTCCAGCCCTAATTTTTTTGAGGAGCCTCCACACTGTTTTCCAGAGTGGCTGTACCAGTTTGCAGTCCCACCAGCAATGTAACAGTGTTCCTCTTTTTCCACATCCCCTCCAGTATCTGTCACTGTTCGTCTTCTTCATTTTTGCCACTCTGACCCGAGTGAGGTGGAATCTCAGTGAAGTTTTGATTTGCATTTCTCTTATTGCTAGTGATGTAGATCATTTTCTCATATGTTTGTGGGCTTTTTTGACTTCCTGCATTGAGAAGCTTCTTTTTAGTTCTACAGCCCATTTATTAATAGGATTATTTGTGATTTTGGTATTTAGTTTTTTGAGTTCTTTGTATATTTTGGATATTAGCCCTCTGTCTGAAGTGTAGCAGGCAAAAATTTTCTCCCATTCTGTAGGTTCTCTCTTGATACTCTTGACTAAATGTTTAGCTCTGCAAAAGCTTTTTATAGTTTAATTGCATCCCATGCATTTATTCTTGACTTTACTGCTTGTGCCATGGAAATCCTGTTAAGGATGGCTGTGCTGACTCCTATGTCATTTAATGTTGATCCTACTTCTTTTTCAAGCAATTATAGAGTTGCTAGTTTAATATCCAGATCCTTGAACCATTTTGATTTAACTTTTGTGCAGAGTGAAAGGTAAGGATCCAATTTCAGTTGTCTACATATGGCTGTCCAATTTGTCCAACACCATTTGTTGAACAGGCTATCTTTCTTTCACACTATGCTTTTGCCCCCTTTATCAAATATCAGATAGTTAAAGGTATGAGGGTTCGTCTCAGAATCCTCTAATCTATTCCATTGGTCTTCAATTCTGTTTTGATACCAACACCATGCTGTTTTTGTTACTATAGCCTTGTAGTATAATTTTGGGTCAGGAATTGAGATACCACCTGCCTCCTCCTTCTTGCTGAGTAATATTTTGGCTAGAATATCCATTTTAATGACATTAATTCTGCCTAAGAGCATGGAACATCTTTCTATGATCGCAGGTCTTCTGCAATTTCTGTTTTTCAGTGTCAGATAACTGTCCTTGTCTTTTACTTCTCTTGTTAGATTAATTCCCAAGTATTTTATTCTTTTAGCGGATATTGTGAATGCAACCAATTTCCTGATTGCTTTTCTTCTGCCCTAAAATTGTTAGCATATAGGAAAGCTATTGATTTTATGGGTATTGATATTGTAGCCTGCTACTTTGCCAAATCTGTTTATTAGCTCTAGCAGTTTTCTGGTGTTTTTTGGATGTTTCAGATACAGAATGATGTCATCTGCATAAAAGGACAGTTTGACTTCCACCCTTCCTACTCTTATCCCTTTGATTTCCTTCTCTTGCCTGATTGCTCTGGCCAGAGTCTCAAGGACTATATTGAATGAAATATAGTGAGAATGGGCAGCTCTGTCTTGTTCCTGAGTTTAGTGGAAATGCTTTCAACTTTTCTCCATTTAGTATTATATTAGCTGAGGGTTTGGCATATATGGTCATCACAAAGCTTAGATAAGTTCCTTTGATCCCTATTTTCTCTAGAGTTTTGAACATAAATGGGTGCTGAATTTTTATCAAAGGCCTTTTCTACATCTATTAAGATGATCATATGGTTTTTCTCCTTAATTCTGTTTAAGTGATGAATCACATTTATTTATTTCCATATGTTGAACCAACCTTGAATACCTGGAATGAAGCCCACTTGATCATGATGAATTATCTACTTGATGTATTTTTTTTTTTTTAAAGAGAGAGGGACAGTGAGAGAGACAGAGAAAGAGAGAAACAACTTTATTGAGATTTTTCACATGGCCTTAGTTGCTCCAACACTTAGTTGTGTACGTGGTGCTGGGGTTTGAACCCGGGTCCTCCTGCTTGCTAGGCAAGCGCCGAAACCGCTGAGCCACCGCTCCAGCCCCTACTTGATGTATTTTTGAATGAGATTTATGAGAACTTTATTAAGGATTTTTACATCAATGTTCATGAGGGATATCGGTGTATAGTTTTCTTTTTTTGAAGTGTCTTTGTTGGGTTTTGGTATCACAGTTATGATTGCCTCATAAAAAGTATTTGGGAGAGTTCCCTCTTTTTCTATTTCTTGGAATAGCTTAATAAGGAGAGGTGTTAGCTCTTCTTCAAAGGTGTGGTAAAACTCCGTGGAGAATCCATCAGGTCCTGGGCTTTTCTTCTTTTGCAGACTTTTAATTGCTGTATGGATTTCGAAGCCCGTTATAGGGCTGTTTAGGATTTGAATTTCATCCTGTGTCAATTTGGGGATGTTGTATGAGTCTAGAAATTTGTCCATGTCATTCAGATTATCTGATTTAGAGGAACATAGTTTTTCAAACTATGTTCTGATAATCTGATTGATTTCAATGGGGTCAGTGGTTATCACCTCCTTTTTGTTGATTTGCTTTGATTCTCTCCTTCTTTTAGTTAGATTAGCTAGGGGTGTGTCAATTTTATTTATTTTTTCAAAGAACCAGTTCTTTATTTCACTGATTCTTTGTATTGTTTTTTTGTTCTCAATTTCATTGATTTCAGCTTTGCTCTTAATTATTTTCATATCTTCTGTTGGCTTTGGGATTAGACTGTTCTTCCTTTTGTAGAGATTTGAGTTGGAGCATAAGTTTATTGGTTAGGGATCTCTCCTGAGTCTTAATGAGGATACTCAGTGCTATAAATATTCCCCTTAAGAATGCTTTCATGCTGTCCCAGAGGTTTTGATATGTTGTATCTTCATTCTCTTTGTCTTCCAAGAATTTCTTAACTTCTGCTCTCCTGTCTTCTTGGAACCAATCTTCATTGAATAGGGTGTTATTCAATCTCAATGTATAATGTGTTTTGTGCAATGATTTTTGCTATTAATTATTAGGGTCATGGCTTCATGGTCTGATAGGCTACATGGAATAATATCTACTTTTTTATATGTGCTGAGATATCCTTTGTGAACTAGAATATGATCTATTTTGGAGAAGGATCCATGTGCTGTGAAGAAGAAGGTATACACTGCTAATTTGGAGTTGAATATTCTCTAGATATCTGTTAAATCTGTTTGATTTATGGTGTTGTTTAGAGTGGAGATCTCGTTATTGTTTTTTTTGCTTTGATGATCTATTCGTGATAGAGGAGTGTTAAAGTCTCCTGGTACTATCATGTTGAGGTCCACAAGTGGTTTTGTTGGAGACTGAGGCCAACATGATGCCTGGCCGGATGCCAGAGAAAAGAATTGGTGGTAAACAACTCTGTAAGAGGCCCAGCTGGCTTGCAAAAGAATTGGTGGTAAGCAACTCTGTAGGAGGCTCAGCTGGCTTGTAAAAGAATTGGTGGTAAGCAACTCTGTAGGAGGCTCATCCGGCTTGTATCTTTCCTAGTAATTAGCAAGTTGCCTGACCGAATGACTAAGCTATTTGGCCGCTCATTTGTTACAATTGGTTGAATATGTTTTCACTGTGTTCCTATTGGTTGTTGTAACAAATAAATATCGGGCGTGTGGAAACAGAGATAGATGACTCTATTGAGAGGAGACGCTCCCATGTAGGTGGTAGAAACAGGGAAACTAGTAAGAGAAGAAGAAGAATAGCAGGCAGCAGAAACAGGGAAACTAGTAAGGAGCGAAGAAAAACCTTGGCAGTAGAAACAGGGACCAGAGAGAGAGGAGATGTAAAAGCCTTGACTCTAAAAGAGAAAGATGTAAAAGCCTCTAGTGAGAGGAGATGTAAAAGCCTCTAGTGAGAGGGAAGAATAAAGCGCTGGGCCTCCAGAGAGAGGAAGGAAATAAAGTGTTGGAGAACTCAGGACCAGTGGGTCTACTTCATTCCCAGTCAACCACCGATTAAGAGCTCTCCGGTTCCTGCCGGCTGGGACCGGACATGGTTTTATGTCTTGGAGTAAATTTTCCACATAGTTGGGAAAATTGGTTTTTGGAGAGTATGTATTTACTATGGATATATCTTCCTGTTGTATTGTTCCCTTTACTAGGATGTAGTGGCCTTCTTTATCTCTTCTGATTAATTTATGTTTGAATCCACTTTGTTGGATATAAGAATTGGAACTTCAGCTTGCTTTCTTGGGCGGTATGCCTGACATTTTTTTCCCATCCTTTCACCCTTAATTCGTGGGTGTCATTGGCTGTAAGGTGGGTTTCCTGTAAGCAGCATAGTGTTGGATTTTGTTTTTTGATCCAAACTGTGTCTTTTGTTTGGTGCACTGAGACCATTCACATTCAGAATTAGAATAGTTATGTGGTTGTGGTTCATAGACATTGTGTTTTATTAGTAAGTTCTGTGCTTAGTTGTCTATTGACAGCATGTACCTTTACTGAATTTCCTGTTTGTGGGTTTTGAAGAATGTTTGCTTGTTATTCTATCTAGGGTTTATCTTAGAGGATTCTTTGTAATGCTGGCTTTCTGTTCACAAATGCTGCAAGTTTGTTTTTATTATGAAAAGTACTTATTTCCCCCTCAAATATGAAGCTGAGTTTTTCTGGGTATAGTATTCTTGGCTACATGTTTTGTTCATTCAGGCACTGAAAGATCTCCTTCCATGATCTTTCTTCCAGAGTCTGAGCTGAAGTCAGACGTGATTCTTATTGGTTTGCCTCTGAATGTGATTTGGCATTTTTCCCTTGCTGCTTTCAATATTCTTTCCTTGATTTCCCTGCTGTACGTTTTGAATATGATGTGTCTTGGTGAGCTTCTCATTTGACTAGGCCTATTGGGTGTCCTATAAGCTTCCTGGATGAGCATATCTGACTCTATTTATATGTGGGAAAATTTTTCTTTTAACTATTTCCTTCAGAATGTTCCTTATCCCATTCATTTGTGTTGATGTCTTCCTGTATCCTAATTACTTTTAGATTATTTCTTCTCATTTCATCCCATTTTAAAAATTCTATTCGTGTTCTGTGAATTCTTTTTTCTTTTTCGTCATTCATGTGCTCTAGCTTGCTCAGTCTG
Source organism: Aplodontia rufa (assembly GCA_004027875.1). NCBI lineage: Eukaryota > Metazoa > Chordata > Mammalia > Rodentia > Aplodontiidae > Aplodontia > Aplodontia rufa. Next base: position 5,987 of record PVKS010030762.1, read on the forward strand.
TCCTTATTGTCAGTTCTTTCTTCAAGAGCTGAGGTTCTGTTTTTTATAGAAGTTAGTCCATTATTAAGTTCTTCCATGGTTTCTCTTATGTCATTGACTGCAGATTTTAGCTCTGTTACTTCCTTTTTGAGTATATCTACTTGTTTGATAATAGAGTTTTTCATCTCTTGAGTTTTCTCACTTAGTCCCTTCATTATATCTTTTTTTAGCTCATTGTTTCTTTTAGTAATCAGATCACTGACAACATTTTCAAGATTTTCATCTCAGTTCCTATCAGTGGTATCCTTTTTAGGGGATCTGTGGGTTTGAGGTGAAACTCTCCTTGTTTGATTCTTCATTTCTGAAGAGCTTCTTCTGGATATCTGAATTAAGATTTCCTGCAGGGAAGATAGGCAGTTCTCCAGGTGGATTTTCCTTGCAAGTCAAAGGGTTGGATCAGCCACCACCTCTTTGATGAACACCTTCTTCCAGATGCTACTTCTGCCTGGGTCCTTGTTTTGCTTCACCTTTTGATTCCAAGCTCAAGGTTGCAGATCTGAACCTGGGTTATCCTGGGAACCTCCTTCAGTTGGTTCTGAGCAGGTGCTGCTCCGGACAGGGGTTCTACCAGTGGTGCTCTGAGCACCTGCCGGTGGGACTCAATGAGGCCTAGACAGGCACGCCAGGCTCCAGGTAGGTGAGGGTTGCTCCAGGCAGGGGAAGCTCCTCCAGTTGGTCCCAACCAGGGGTTGCTCTGGACATGGGTCCTAACAGTGGTGTCCTGAGTGCCTGCCAACCAGGACTAAAAGAACTATGTATTTGACTTTTGATATTTTTTTTAGATTCTACAGGTAAGCAAGAACCTGCCATATTTTTCTTTCTACATCTGACTTATTTCACTCAGTATGTCCTCCAAGACCATTCAGTTTGTAGCAAATGGCAGCATCTCCTCCTTTTTAGAGATTAATAACATTCCATCACCTAAATATCATAGTTTCTTTGTCCAAGAATCTGTTGACAGTTAACTACGTTGTTTGCATATTTTGATTACTATGAATAATACTGCAGTGAATATGGGAATGCAGATATCTTTATGACCTTGTAATTTCATTTCCTTTGGGTATATACTCAGAAGGAGGATTGCTGGTTCACTAGGTAATTTGAATTTTAATTTCTTTACAGGGCCCCATACTGTTTTCCATAATGGCAGTACCAATACATATTACTATCAACAGTGTACACTGTTCTCTGCTCTTACCAACAGCTGTTATGGCTTGTCATTTTGATATTAGCTATACTAACAGGTATGAGGTGGTATCTCATAGTGGTTTTCATTTGCATTTCCTTGATGATTAGTAATGTTGAGCATCTTTTCCTGTACCTGTTGGCCATTTTAATGTTTTGGGGAAAATGTCTAGCTCTTCTGCCTACCTTTTAAGTTATGAGTTTAACTTGTTCTAATTCAGTCTCCAGTTTTTCTCTTTCTCCTCCCTTCCTCTCATCCCCTTTTTTGTTTGTTTTACGTATGTAACAATAAGATATACACTGAAATACTTATAAAAGCTTGGAGTGTGCCTTGTTTTAACTCAGCTCCCAGTTATTTCCCGTTCCTTTCTCTTCCTCCCACCCCACTGTTAGATATACTTGACAACAGGATAAACAATGACATTTTTATAAATGTATGCTGTGTAACTTATTCTAATTCAGTTCCCAGTATTTCCCTCCATGCCCCCTCCCTGCCACACCATTGACTTAGATCTACTCTATGGTTCTTTCTGTTATTTACTAGTAGTTGTTTTTTTGTAATTTATTGACTTGTTGATGAGATTCACTGTGGTATGTTCATATAAGAACAAAGGAAGAAAGTTAAGTCTGATTCCTTCCACGAACTTCCCCTATTTCATTCTCCCTTCTTCCATTTCCTTCCCCTTTGTCTATTCCTCTGTTCTTTTCCTTATTTGGGGTTAGCGTCCACATATCAGCAAGAATATTTGATCATTGGTTTATTTGAGATTGGCTTATTTCACTTAGTATGATATTAAAAGGATATATACACACTTAAGAAAGAGGGACAGTGAGAGAAAGAAAAAGAGAGAATCAGTCTTATTTAGTTTTTCAAGTGGCTTTTGTTGCTCTGACTTTTGTTGTGTACACGGTGCTGGGGTTTGAACCCACATGCTTGCGCAAGTGCTATAACTGCCGAGCCACTGCTCCAGCCCCAGGGTGGATGGATAGATAGATATTGATATATTTTTTTAAAGAGAGAGAAACAGATCAATTTTATTTTAGTTTTTTTTATGTGGTTTTCATTGCTCCAACACTTCACTGTGTATGTGGTGCTGGGGTTCAAACCTGCACACTCATGCATGCCAGACAAGTGCTGTTAACTGGTGAGCTACCACTCCAGCTCCCAGGATGTATATTTTTAATAGCCACCACAGCACATAAATAATCTTACTTGATCATTTCAATTTAGCAAGACTTTATTGATACCCACTGAAAAATGAAAAAAAAAATCCCCAAGCATTTTGCACACTACATAGCTAAACAACATCAAGATCTCCTCAATGCTAATACTAATTTAGCTAGCCGCATTTCTTCCAGTGCAAAGACCAACTAAAGACTAACTCTGAACTATTGAAATTCAGTGTTTTCAACAGGACTACAAAACTAAACAATATGTATAAAAATAGGGCTTATAAAAATAAACAATTAATTATTTCTGTACTGTGGATGTAGCTCTGCCACCATGCTTCATTCCCAGCCCTTTATTTTGAGACAAGGACTCACTAGGTTGCCAATGCTGACCTCAAATTTGTAATCCTCTGCCTCAGTCTCTTCAGCAAATGGGATCATAAGCATGTGTCACATCTGGCTGCCTATAATTTACAACTGCAGACTCAGACAATAAAATTTCAGAATAAAGACCTCAGCAATTGTCAACTAGTATGGTGACAAACTTCCCAAACTTTGTTGACTATAGGCCATTTAGGTTGTAGAAACATGCCTATCCTACCAGGTTTCACTTCTGAGGTATAAAAGAAGTAGTAACAAAGAATTTGAGAGGAACAAGATAAGATCACAAATAAAAATACAGACCCATTAATATACATGTAACTAAAGGATATGACAATTTTATATATTTTGAGCATTTATTTTGTGTTTTATATATTAATTCATTTATTCCTCACAACTCCCCATGAAGTATTCTATTTCAACAGTTTCATAATACTAATATGTAGTCTTTAATCCAACGATGATGATTCTAGTGCACAGGATTTACCATGTGACAATCATTATTCTAAACACCTAACATATATTAATTCATTTAGCCATAAACTTTACTAACTTATTCACTTACAAAATATGACATAGTTGGCATTAAAATTCATTTTAGAGATGAGGAATGTGAGCCATAGAAAGGTTGCTAAATCTGCACTGCATCTTATATGGCAAAGGCAGAAATCACATTAGACATTAAATTATTCCATGTCTTAAAATATTAAGTGATAGTTACAAGGTTCTCAAACATATTTTCAATGTTTAATCCAAAATCACATGGAAATAAAGTTAATCATACAATTAATCCCACCTTATCTTCAACAGTTCATTATAATATGAAACCAATTATCTCCTATAAGATGTGATTTACCTTTAGACGTAAATGCACTGTTCCATCAAAAGCAAAAATTCTGCCTTTATAAATGCCAATTTTTGTTCCAAAGTTTATAAATTTGTAAATCCTGAGTTCTAAAGTATTACATCTGTGTGTGTCTGTATGTGCATACATGCATGTGTGCACATATGTGCTTCCTTTCAATAACACCCAAATGATCTTTATAAATCTGTTTTCTGGAATTCTGGGCTCCTGCCATGTTCCAGTAGACTTTCTCCCAAAAAACATCTTTATAGACTTTCTTCCACTAGATAAATTCTAGGTAACAAATCCATGGATCTCCAAAATCCCATGATATAATCTCTTTAGGAAGGAAAATAGGTGGAAATAGACAAGACCCAAGTGAGGGCTACTGTATAAAACAACTAGCCTCTTCCACAATGCCATCATCATGGAAGGCGCTATTATGAAAGACAAAGAAAAGCAAATAAACCATTCCAGGTTAAAAAAGACCAAACATATGTGACAACTATGCAATGTGTGATCCTGGAAAATTTTAATATGAACTATGTATTTGATAGCAATAATAAAATGTTAAGTTCCTGAATTTAAATTATTTTATTATGGTTAAGTTCTAGATACATATTGAATATACTATGAGTGAAGGATTATGATTGTCTATAACTTACTTTTAATTCGTTCACCATCCCCATGATCATAATGGTGGAGGAGGAAGGGAAGTAATAAACAGGGAGAGATAAAGCAAATGTAACAATATTTACAATCAGTGAAACTGCACAATGAGCATATAGCTGCATTCAATATACCAATCTTGCAACTATTTGGTAGGTTTGATAACCTTTTTAATAAAAAATAAAAGATAAAACATTTCATTATGATAAAGAAAATAATGATTTTCTCAGAATCACTCAGTGAACAATTAGTAAAGAAAAAGATACCCAACCTAGTGTGCAGTCAATAGATTATTCTATTCTGTTTCTCTCACTCAGTACAGTGAAAGTACTAACATTCTCATCCTGAAAACTTGATGAAAACATTTATAAAATAATCCTTCTCTGTAAAACTATCTTTTTATAATCAGAACATTTAACTCATCTCTCTCTCCTTACCAAGACCCTACAGTCTGATTTCAAACAAAACAAAACAAAAAAACCAAATTAATAAACACAAATGTGTCAACAGTCAATAAACCCCAGAAACTTAGATTTGTGTTTGTTCTAGAAAGATGAAATCTTAATAAGGGGTACAGAATTAAATGAGGATCTTTTTTTTTTAAACTTCCAGTCCTTGTTTTAAAGTTCTATGCCAACTGATAGTTTTGCTTCTATCTCCCAAGCTCATTGCTCATTGCAAATACAGGTTTTGCTTCTCATCAGCCAACTGCCTTTAACTTCCACAGGTGTTAAAACCCCACCCTCCAAGTAGACAGCTATCATTCTCCATGGCAACAGGCATCTCTCTTCCTTTAAAAGAGTTTGCAGCCAAGGCAGAATGATAAAGGGGATTTCTGGGTGTTGCTATTGTTCTACTTAATTCCAGTGGGGTTCACCAAGTATGTTCAGTACATGATAACTCAAAAGTTATATGCTCAAAATTTATAATTTTTATTTGGATGTTATAATCCAGTTAAAAGTCTATTAATTTTAAAAATTTCTTCCTGGAATTCTTCCCCTTACAGATCTCCAGTTTATGATTATTCATTAATACTTCATTTATGGTCTTGGCTTGGAGAATATTCATTTTTCTACTTATAGGCAGCTATTTGCTTTATCATGTTCATGGCTACACTGGTTTTATGTCTAGGTAATTCACAAACTCTTAAAAAACAGCAACATAAAAACATAAAAATGCCCAATGAACACTAGGTATATGGAGAATTAATAACTAGATGTATGTTAGAAACTTATGAACCAAATATAGGGATGGTTAAAATAGTTTTCAGTGGCCATATTCATCAATGTAGTAAGGATTTGAGGGTCCCATAAGATCTAAAATCTTATGAGCCTAGAGTGGTTTCAATTTACACAAAAATAAAAGACTCAATGCAGTATAACCTAGAACTTTTCTAACACCTTTACTTAGGAATGACAGCATTTGTTTTACAACAACCTTGAAGCTTCCCAAACCAAACCCATATTTCCATAAAAATAATAGACAATAGGTAAATAATTTTCCCTCCATACTTCTGTAGAGACAAAGTTCTTTAAAAACAGCTATAATTCCTACCAGGGAGACTTCTCTATTCATAATGAATCCCCAAAACAGATATGATCAACTCCAGCTCTAGAGGGTAACTTCCAGGGAATGGGGTAACCACATTTTCAAGGATGGGTCTCTTCACTCTCACCTCATTTAAGGACAATTATACAAACTACTAAAACAAATGAGAAGAAAAAACAAAATAAAACGAAGTAATATTGCCATTTTTTCTCCAAGAAATTATAGAGGTCAGAAATGCTAGGACATGAAAGAAAATGCAACTTTTAAGGCCAAGTGGAAAAATATTTCCAAAACCCTATCGATGAAGATCTGACTTCACAGTTTAAGTCCTTTCTGGTGATTCCTGTTTGAGACTGCTTGCAGCTTAAGAAAGGCAAAATTTACTTCCTGCCTTTCAACTTCTGAAAGATCCATTTATATGTCTTTTGAAAATTGTTTCTGCATGCATTTATATGTTTATTCTCCTTATTACGTATATATATATACGTGTATGTGTGTATATATATATATATATACACGTGTATGTGTGTGTGTGTGTGTGTGTGTATATATATATATATTTCTTTTTTGCAGTACTTGGGTGGAACCCAGGGACTCATTACATGTTAGGCAAGTGCTCTACCACTGAGCCACATCCCTAGTCCTTATTAGATATAAATTCTGATTTTCCATGTTTTCAGTTATTTCATTCTTTAATTTACATAATACTACTCCTATATATTAAAGTTACCATCATATTTTAACTTTACAATTTTACTAAGGCCAGGCATGGTGGCACACAAGGAATTGCAAGTTTGAAGCCAACCTGGGAAACTTACTGAGATCAAAATTAAAAAAAAAAAGTTTTTGAGGATTGGGTATATGATAACAGCTCAGTGATGGAATTCTTGCCTAGCATGCCTAAGCCCCTGATCTCAGTTCCCAGCACTGAAAGAAAAAGAAATTTAAAAGCTTATATATTTTTATACTCATGATATTTAAAGCTAGTTGTGCACTGGTTCTAATAATGATGCACTCCCTTGTATTGAGCTAACTGCCCAAAGATGACAGAGGTAACAACTATAAATGCTTTGGAAAATATAAAACCAACTGTTTGGAGATAAGAGAAAGTGATCAAAACAGGCACAAAATATAGGGGATCTGGTAACTGAAGGAGAATAACCATACTGGATGATATATACACATATAAGACTTTCCTCCCTAAGGGAAATCTTCCCAGTATTTGTTAAGTCCTAGGACACTGGACCTAAAGAAGAAAATCATTAACATATTTTTTTTTAATTTAGTGACTTGTTGATGTACATGTTGATGAGATTCACTGTGGTAAGTTCATATAAGAACACAGGAAGAAAGTTAAGTCTGATTCACTCCACAAACTTGCCCTATGTCATTCCTCCATCCTGTTTCCTTCTCCTTTGTCTATTCCTCTGCTCTTTTCCTCATTTTATGTAAGCTTCCACATATCAGATAGAACATTTGACCTTTGGCTTTTTGAGTTTGGCTTATTTCATTTAGCATCATAAACTCCAGTTCCATTCATGTGTCAACAAATGACATAAAGTCATTCTTCCTTAAGGCTGAATAATATTCCATTGTGTATATATACCATATATATCACATTTTCTTTATTCATTCATCTGTTGAAGGGCACGTTGGTTGGTTCCATAGCTTAGGTACTGTGAACTGTGCTGTTATAAACATTGATGTGGCTGCATCACTATAGTATGCTGAGTTTTGATTCTTTAAAGTAGAGAGAAGAGAACAGGGTGGGGAGATAAATACTGGGGGTTGAATTAGAATAAGTTATACTCCATGTTTTTATAATAATGTCAATGTTTATCCTATTGTCATGTGTATCTAAAAAGAACAGGAGGTAGGAGGAAGGAAGAAGGGGAAATACTAGGAACTGAGTTAGAACAAGGTATACTTCAAGCTTTTATGATTATGTCAATGTATATTCTAATGTCATATATATCAAAAAAGAAGAGAAGCAGGAGGAAGCAAGGGGAAGGGGAAATACTGGGGATGGAATGAAAACTAGTTAAACTCCATGGTTTTATAATTATGTCATTGTATATTCTAATGTCATGCATATCTAAAAAAAAAACGAATAAAACCCCCACAAAATACAAGAAGAAGAAATGGAAGAGGAAGAAGAGGGAGGAGGAGAAAAGATGATCATTACAGTCTAATTGGCTTTAGACATTAATAGATTGGGGCTGTTTGATGATCGATGTAATTATCAAGACTGCAGACCTCACCTGAATTTTGCCAGTTTTTGCATGCATTGTTTGTATGTCTCTGTTTACAATTCTATGGTATGTTAACATATGTACAGATTCATATACAGTCATGTGCCACATGACAACATTTTGGCAAATGATGGGCTGCATATGCAACAGTGGTACCAAAATATTATCTAGAGATGTCATATCCATCTTAGTTTATGCAGGTACACTCTAAAATGTTCACAAATGGGAAAAATCACCTAATGATACAGTTCTCAGAATATATCCTGGCTATTCAGCAACTACACTAAAATGACTAACCACACTACAATCAAGATCCAGAACGGTTCTGTCACCATGGAAATTTCTTCCTGATGTTTATAATTACATCCTTCTTCCCAATTTCCTTAACCCCTGGCAACCTCTTACCTGTTCTTTATTTCTGTAATTTGTCACTTGAAGAACGTTACATAAATTGAGTCATACACTATGGAATGTTTTTAGATTGATTCTTTTCATTCAGTGTCCTTGAGATCCATCCAATTTGTTTTATGTAACAATGATGCAAAAGTACAACCTGGCAAAATTCAGTACTCACTCATGATAAAACTTTTAGCAAACTAAGAATTTAATTTTTTCAAACTGATAAGCATGCTCAATGGAAAACCTACAGCTAATATTTCATATGATGATGAAATACTGCAAGTTCTCCTAATATTGAGAATATAGCAAGAATATTCATTCTTACCACATCTACTCCTCACCGTATTAGATGTAGTGGAGGTCATATTCAGTGAAGTAAGAAAAGAAAAAGAAGTAAAAAGAACTTTGGAAAAAGAACCAAAATTATCTTTATTCATTTAAAATTATTTTTGCACATAATTCTAAGGAATCTGAAAAACAATTATTAGAATTCATAAGTGAATTCAGCAAGATGAATGCAATAAGTAAAACTGGCAAGGTGAATTCACAAGAGGAATATGCAAAAAACAATCATTAATATAACTGCAGCAAATGATTGGAAAATAAAATTTAATTTATAATAGCATCAAAAAATATAAAACTCCAAGGAATTTAACAAAAGACAACAGGTTGGTTCACTTAAAATTATAAAACTTTGCTGAAAGAAACTAAAAGACAAAAAAATATGGGTGGTTTTTTAATACATTCAGGGGTTATTAAAAAGAAGACTAAATAGTGGTCTGGGGATGTAGCTCAGTGGTAGTGCTTGTCTAGCATGTACAAGACCCTGAGTTCAATCCCTAGCACTTAAAGAAAAAAAAAAAAAGACTGAATGGTGTTATGATATTAGTGCTCCTTCAAATTAATTCATATATTCAAAAATAAAATTAAAGATTTACTTTAAAAATGTCTAATGTATTTTCCTATCACTAAATACAAAATTATTTTTGTTTCCAACTATATTTATAATGGGTTTTTTTTAATGCTGCTTTTTGGGCTTTCACTTTTTATTTAGAAGCTATGTTTTTTTCTAAATCACAACAATTTTCCCCAATGGAGAATTCATATTAAAGTGAATTAGTTTTTGAAAAACTAAGTGATCCTAACTGGACCCCAAAGTATTTACCTCTTATCATCCCTCTAAATTGAACCAAACATGTTCAGCAATCACTGAGCTACATCCCCAGCCCTTTTATATTTTACTTTTTATTTTGAGACAGGGTCTTGCTAAATTGCCCAGGCTGGAATTGATCTTGAGATTCTCCTGCCTCAGCCTCCCAAGTAGCTGGGATAAAAGGTGTCCACCACCATGTAAAAATTAAACTGAGTAGTTTTTAAAAAATATTTTTAAGAATTTTTTCTTTTCTTGACTTAAAACTCATGCTTCCAAAACTCAAACTTGGACTTCCAGCTCTTCATATTGGCCAAGAAGGGTATTGACAGATTAGCCCGGACTGTACTGCATTTAACTGTATTGTTCTCACTGTACTAATGTATTTACATTTGCAATAAACTCAGTGTTCTAAGATATTTCTTGGGGGCTAATATTCGTCCTGATTATTCCTATGAGTTCTTTCACGTGTGAAGAAATTTACCTTTGAATTTTCCCTAGGTAAATATATGCAAGAATTAATATGCAATAATTAACTATGGCAAAGATAGCACTCACTGTTCATCTAATGAACCACAAACCCAGGTTCTGACACCATTTGATTTCCAAGGAAGAGCACCCCTCAAAATCATGTGTGTGGTTCATCCTGCACGTATACTCCTTGACAAATAATGTGATTCTTTTGTATAAAACTTGAGAGTTTTTAAGGATACTTTTTCAAATCCCAGCAGTAACTGAAGCCTGATGCAGCACTGCTAATCATTTAGGGTCTCCAGAAGAGCTTGCTCATGCTGATGGACTAATGGACAAGTATGCAAGGGAACAGGGAAACCACACTGAGAGGGAGGCTGAAAAGTACAAGACAAATCCATATTAAAAAGTGATACATAGATGGGCTAGAGCTGTGGCTCAGCAGTTATAGCGCTTACCTAGCATGCACAAGAACACAGGTTCATACCCCAGCACGGTGTACACAACGAAGTGTAAGAGCAACAAAAGCCACATGAAAAACTAGATAAAATTATAAAATTGATTCTCTCAGGAAAAAAAAAAAAAAAGGAGTCCCTATAGGACTAGAGATGTGGCTCAGTGGTAGACTACCACTAGCACGTGCAAGGCTTTGGCAAGGCCTTGCGTTCGACCCCAGGGCCACTGCCAAAACACACACACACACACACACACACACGCACACACACAATCCCTTTACGCTTTAAAATTATTAAGTATCCGAAAAAGTTTAATTTATATAGGTTACCAATATTAACTGTATTATACGTTAAAACTGAGGCATTTTAAGAATATTTAATAGTCTTTTAAAATCCTTTTTATTTTTCTTTTCTCCAAATCTATAGCAATAGATTTTAGGAAGACAATAACCAAGAATACAGTTAGGTATTTCCATTACTTTTGCACTATCAGCACAATATCTATGCATCAAAAAAAGGCATATAATGTCCTAGTATTACTATTAAGACAACTTGATGTAATGGATCTCATGAAGGGTCTTGGTGATCCTCTTATGAACTGAACTGAATAATGTTCCTTTCAAATTCATATATTTAAGCAAATTGACTAAACAGATGATTCCCAATTTAGGATGATCTAAGCTAAGATTTTTTGACTTCATGACAGTACAAAAGCACACATATTCAGTAGAAACTACACTTCACATTTTGATCTTTTCCAGGGCTACCAATATGTGGTACAATACTTGCTGCACAGCTGAGCAGTGACAGTAAACTGTAATCAGCTCCCAGCAATTAGCCATGAAATCACAAGGGAAACAACCAATATTCTATAGTACAGTGTGTTGCCAGCATGTTTTGGATATTTTGTGCTTTTACATTTTGCCATGTATACAAAATACTCATCTCTCTGTGTAGAATGTATATAAGACATTCAACACTTTATTAAAAAATAGGCCTAACTAGAGAGGACGATATTATGTCTTTTGAAATCAAATGGATGGAGATGGATAGAATTATATGCTTAGTGAAGTCTCCCAATCTCAGAGACTCAAGGGCCGAATGGTTTCTCTCATCTGTTGATGCTAGCATATTTGGGGAAGCAGTAGGGCTGATGGCTAACCTAACAAAACTGCAAATTGAATGACTTTCAGAGCATTAGGGGGATGGCTCTATAGGATACTTGGAGGTATAGGGAGGGGGATGGGGAGGGGGAGGGTATATGAAGAACTCATAGGAGTCTGGAGATAGGGAAGATGGGGGAACCATCCCAGAAGCCGATGTCATTCCTCCACGAACTACCCATTTAAAGCATGAGTTCTTCTGGGGGAAACTGCAAAAGGTAAAATCCAAGGTGGTTATCCATGTTTTGGTTTTTCCCCTGGATAACAAAGTTTATATCCATTGATTGCTAATGTTTTGATAATGTTTCCCCCTCAACTGTATTTCTATATTCTTCTAATAAAAAAAAATAGGCCTAACTATAGGTTCATGTAAATATTCTAAGCACGTTTAAGGTAGGCTGTGATGTTTGATAGGTTAGATATTCTATATTAAATGCAATCTGTCTTGGGATATTTTCAATTTTCAATGGGTTTATTGGAATGTAGCCCCATCATACACTAGGAGCATCAGTATTTGGAGACAGCACCCTTGAAGAGATAATAGTTAAATGAAGTCATAAGGGTGGGGCCCAAATCCAATAGGAATGGTGTCGATATAAGAAAAGGATCAACAGCACCTTGATCTTGGGCTTCAACTCCCAGACCTGTGAGAAATGAATGTCTACTGTTTGAGCCGCCCAGTCTTTGGTGCTTTGTTATGACAACCTGAGCAGACTCTTCTGGATTCCCAGGGGTCTCTAGATCATACTTTGAGAATTTTTGCTCTAGACAGATATCTCCTTTTTTCTGTTCCAAAGGAAGAAGGAAAAGATCCTTTCAAGGATACAGCTTGAGAGCACAGAAAAGAAAAAAATATATATATAACATCAAAGAACACCTAAGAAGATGAATTTCCTGATAAAAATAAAAAAGAAAGTTGAATATGTACTCCATATAAACGGGGCCCTATCACCGTTCTATATCTGGGTTTCCCACATGCACATTAAACTTTTTTGTGAAGTCTAATAAGATTATGCTCATACCCTTAGTAGCTCACTTTGAGTTTTCATCTCCAACTCCTTTTGACCCTTTTCAACTCTCATCATTTGTATAACCTTATAGAATACAGCTAGGGAGATTTGAGGTAAACATTCTACCAATCTAAAGTCATTTTATCTTTGAATCTTCAGATGCAGTCCAAGGAACTACACTTTACTGATTGTCCTTAGCTTTTTCTCAGTATCCTTCCAATACCTAATAAATGTATACATATCTGGTAAGGGTAGACATTCATCTAAGTCTAGCCCATTAAATTTTCTGGGCCCATGTATACACATTTGAACATGTACATGTGTACATGGTCACACACATGAACACACACAATCTTTTGCTCCGTGGTAAAATATCAATGCTCTACACTTGATTTAATAAAAAACCTACTGAGTATCTTACATACAGCATGTATCTCAATAAATTCAAACTACTAGGAAAGATGAGATCATAAAGCTAACTAAAAGAGCAAGAAATTATAAACAAAAAGTATAATTCTCACCATGTAACAATGAAAAATCCCTATAAAGAAAAACAATTCTGGGGCTGGAGTGGTTCGCACACTTCCCTGGCAACTGCAAGAACCCAGGTTCAAACCCCAGAACCACTGACACAATTAAGAGTTGGAAAAACAAATGCCAGGTGATAAAATAAGTAAAACTGATTCTCTCTCTCGCTCTCTCTCTTGAATAAGAAGAAGAAGAGGAGGAGGAGGAGGAAGAGGAAGAAGAAGATGATGACACCTGCCTAGGAGACCGGCAGGAGCCAACCCCAGGAAGTCTCTGCCAGCAGATGGATGCTTCATCTCTGGCCTGCAGCAGCCAGGACACACCCACCAAGATGCCCCACCAGAGCTAACCCCAGTAGCCTCTGCAAGTGGATGGAAGCCTCAGCTCCGGGGCCTATAGCCGCACAGGGCACCCCCACCTAGGAACCCCACCAGAGCAGAACCCAGTAGCCTGTGTGCTGGCAGAACCAGGCCTCAGGACCAGAGCCTTCAGGTACGGTAACTCCACAGTCCCTAACTGCCCAGCCACCCCACAAATAGCTACTCAGAGGCCACCCAATCCTGCCAGGTCCAAATACATTGGGTCCATACCCACTGAGAAGATCCCAGATCCTGTTGCTGTGTGTAGGGGCCCCATTCAGGCCAAACACCAAGACACCAAGACCCACCAAAGCACCCTAGCTGCAGTGCATATAAAATCCAGCAGGTTGCAACACACTCCAAACAGATTTTGAATCAATGTTCTGGAGCCTAGATACACAAAGTATAGCCAAACAAGGTAACAGGCTGAAGCAGCTTTCCGGAAGAAAGTGGTCATCAGAGGGGTGGTATCTGACCCAACCTTTTCAGGTACAAAGAAGTACCTCCAGACCTGCCTACCTTCACCAATGGGAAAATCTATTCAAAGATCCAGAAGAAGATTATTGAAATGAGGAATCAAAATAGAAAAGGTTCACCTCAAGCCCACAACTCCCCAGGCAAGGAACAAACAGGGAACAAAATGAAAACTAGAAATGATTATCAATGAACTGATGAAAGGACTTGTCGGGAGCGGGATCCGCCATGCCAAGATGGCGCCTGAGGCTAGGGCGCCGCCCAGTTCTTTGAGGAAGTAGAAGCTGGCTGTAGTGCGCCTGCGTGGCATTTAGGGAAAAGTCAGAAGCCCATTGGTGCATATGAATCTATTGGTCACGTGTGCTGTGAACTGTATATATATGTGGGCGGGTTTCCGGGGAGAGAGAGTTCGGGCGAGGAGGAGAAGAGAAGAGGAACTCAATAAAGAAGCTTGCTGCTCTGTGTGTCTCTCAACTGCGTGTCGTGTTTTCTCTGCGGGCAGAGGGGACGCGATAAGGACTAACTGAGAAAACTCAAGAAATGAAAAACTCTATTATCAAAGATATAGAATACTGAAAAAGGAAGTAACAGGGCTAAAATCTTTTGACAATCACATCAGGACAATGGAAGAATTTAATAATAGACTAACCTCTATAGAAAATAGAATTTCAGCTCTGGAAGAAAGAACTTCTGACAGTAAAGATAGGCTGAGTAAGCTTGAGCACATGGAAGACAAAAAAGAAAAAAAATCTCACATAACACAAGCACAATTTTCAAAATGTCTGGGATGAAATCAGAAAAAACAATCTAAGAGTAATTGGGTTACAGGAATAAATCAAAACACAAATGAAAAGTATAAAGAACACTCTCAATGAAATAGTTAAAGAAAATTTTTCCCACATCAAAATAGAGTTTGAAATCCTCATCCAGGAAGTGTACAGGACCCCTAATAGGCCTAATCAAATGAAAAGTTCACTGAGACACATCATATTCAAAATATACAACAGGGATATCAAAGGAAGAATATTAAAAGTGGCAAGAGAGAAACGCCAAATCACATTCAGAGGCAAATTAATGTGGATCACATCTAACTTTTCAGCTCAGACCCTGGAAGCAAGAAGATAAAAAAGGAGATCTTTTAATCTTTTTTTTTTTTTAAAGAAAGAGGAATAGTGAGAGAAAGAGAGAAAGAGAGAATCAACTTTATTTTTTAGTTTTTCATTTGGCCTTCGTTGCTCTGACACTTCATTGCGTATGTGGTCCTGGGTTCTAACCCATGTACTTGTGCATGCCAGGCAAGTGCTGTAATTGCTGAACCATCACTCCAGCCCAGATCTTTTACTCTCTTAATCATCACAACATGAAGCCAAGAATACTATACCCAGCAAAACTCAGCTTCAAATCTGATGGGGAAATAAGAACATTTCATGATAAGATCAAACTTGTAGCATTCATGAACAGAAAACCAGTGTTAAAAAGAATCCTCAAAGATAAACTCAAGATAGAAAAACAAAAGCAAACATTCCTTAAAATTTATAAACAGAGGAGATTCAATAAAACTGCAACTATCAAAAGACAACCAAGAAGGCATAGAAATCAATAATAAATCATGATGATTAGGAACCACAACGACTTAACTATACTAATACTGAAAGTAAATGGTCTCAAAGCCCCAATCAAAAGACACAGAGCAGTAGACTAGATCAAAACACAAAATCCAACAACATGCTGCTTAAAGGAGGCACACCTTATAGCCAATGACATCCACAATTGAAGGTGAAAGGATGGAACAAAATCCACCAGGTGTACGGCCCTAGAAAGCAAGCTGGAGTTCCAATTCTTATTATCCTAATAAAGGGAAAAATACAAGAAGAAGATATAAATACAGTAAACATATACTCTCCAAACATGAACGTTCCCAAACATGTGGAAAAATTACTCCATGACATAAAACCATTTGTGGACTGCAACATGCTAATGCTGGGAGACTTTAATACTCTTCTACAACCAATTCACAGATCATCAAAGTAAAAAAAAAATAATAAAAAAATAAAGAAATCACCTCACCAGTCTAAACAACTCCATAAATCAAATGGACTTAAAAGACATCTATAGAATATTCCATCCCAATGGCTGAGTACTCATTCTTCTCAGCAGTACATGGATCCTTCTCCAAAATAGACCACATTCTAGTTCATAAAGGAAATCTCAGCAAACATGAAAAAAAATTAACTTTCCATGTATCCTATCAGACAATAATGCTATGAATGTAGCATTTGCAGCAAAAATCATAACATAAAACACACATATACATGGAGATTGAACAATATCCTACTGAATGAAGAATGGTTCCAAGAAGACATGAGAGCAGAAATTAAGAAATTCTTGGAAGACAATGAGAATGAAGACAAAACATATCGAAACCTTTGGAATGGCATTAAAGCATTCTTAAGTGGAAAATTTATCACACTGAGTGCATAATTAAAAACCAGGAAAGGGGCTGAAGCAGTGGCTCAGTGGTTATGGCACCTGAAGCATGCACAACAACACAAGTTCCAACCCCAGCACCATGTACATAACAATATCTCAGAGCAACAAAAGTCACATGAAAAACGAAATAAAAGTGATTCTATCTCACTGTCCCTCTCTCTCTTCAAAAAAAAAAAAGGAAAGAAAACAGAAACCAGGAAAAATCTCAAATAAATAAGCATATGCTCCATCTCAAATCACTACAAAAGGAAGAACAACCTAAGCCCATACACAGCAAAAGACAGGAAATAATTAAGATCAGAGCTGAAATCAATGAAATTGAGAACAAGAAAACATTAAAAAGAATTGACAAAATAAAGAGCTGGTTCTTTGAAAAAATAAATAAAATTGATAGACCCCTAGCTAATCTCACTAAAAGGACAGCATCAAGACAAATCCACAAAAAGTCCAATGAAAAGGGAGTGATCACCACTGTCCTTATTGAAATCGAACAGATTATCAGAACATATTTTGAACAACTATACTCCTCTAAATTAGATAACCTGGAAGACATGGACAAATTTCTAGACACATACAACATCCCCAAATTGACACAGGATAATACTGAAATACTAAACAGCCTAATAACATTCTTCTCAGCAGCACACGGCTCCTCCAAAATAGATCATATTCTAATTCATAAAGGAAATCCATATAGAAATTAAAAGCCTTCCAAAGAAGAAAAGCCCAGGACCAGATGTATTCCCTGCTATTCCAAGAAACTGAAAAAGAGGGAACTCACCCAAACACTTTTTATGAGGCAACCATAACTCTGAAAACAAAGCCCAACAAAAAAACACCAAAAAAAAGAAAATCACAGACCAATATCCCTGATGAACACTGACGCAAAAATCCTTAATAAAGATCTCACAAACCTCATTCAAAAACACATCAAGAAGATAATTCATCACAACCTAGTGGGCTTCATTCCAGGTATGCAACCCTAGTTCAACATATGCAAATCAATGAATGTGATTCATCACGACTACCCAGGTTCAAACTCCAGCACCAAATACACAATGAGGTCTCGGAGCAATGAAAGCTACATGAAAAACTAAATAAAACTGATCTTCTCTCTCTCTCTCTCTCTCTCTCTCTGTCACTCTCTTTATAAAAAAGAGAGAAGTAAAAGACCTCTACAAGGAAAATTATCAGACATTGAAAACAGAAATTGGAGAGGACCTGCAAAGATAGAAAGATGTTCCATTCTCTTGGTTAGGCAGAATTAATATCATTAAAATGACCATTCTGCCAAAAGTACTATACAGATTCAATGCAATCCCCATCAAGCTTCAAATGTCATTCTTTACATTACACATATAGAAAAAGCAATTCTCAAATTCATTTGGAACAAGAAACCCAGAATAATCAAAGCATTACTAAGCAAGAAAAATGAAACAGGTGGTTTTGCAATACCAGATCTAAAATTATACTGTAGAACTGTAGTATTAAAAACAT
>PVKS010030763.1:0-24068 GCA_004027875.1 Aplodontia rufa
TAGAATTGCTTGACCAGAAGGTATGTG
Organism: Aplodontia rufa; assembly: GCA_004027875.1. Classification (NCBI taxonomy): domain Eukaryota; kingdom Metazoa; phylum Chordata; class Mammalia; order Rodentia; family Aplodontiidae; genus Aplodontia; species Aplodontia rufa. The sequence continues at coordinate 28 of PVKS010030763.1, forward strand.
CATCTTCAATTTTGCTTCATATAGCTAAATTGTACTGCAATAACTCTCTTTCCCAGTTTTATTCCAGGAAAGGATTTCTTCCATTCCACATTTTCCCCAACATTTATACTATCAGAATTAAATTTTTTTTTAAAGGGAGAGATGGACAATCAATTTTATTTAGTTTTTCATGTGACTTTTGTTGCTCCAACACTTCGTTGTGTATGTGGTGCTACAGTTCAAACCCACATCTTTGCACATGTGCCATAACCTCCGAGTCACCACTCTAGCCCCAGAATTTATTTATTTTTTTAAAGGAGAAGGACAGTGAGAGAGAGAAAGAGAGAGAGAGAGAGTAACAGAGAGAATCAATTTTTTTATTGAGTTTTTTCACATGGCTTTCATTGCTCCGACACTTAGTTGTGTATATTGGTGTTGGGGTTTGAGCCTGTGCACTTGTGCATGCCAGCCAAGTGCTGTAACCACCAAGCCACCACTATAGCCCCAGAATTTAAAATTTTTGATAATATTTCTTCTGTGAAATATTACCTCATTGTGGTTTTAGTTTGGATTTTTCTGAACACTGATAGATTTTCATATTATAATTTAATTAGTCATTTTCTTTTTATGTAATTATGCCTTTTAAATCTTTTACTCATTTATTTTTCTATCAGATTATTTTCTTACTGACTAGGAGAAATTTTTTATACTCTGGATTTTATCCTAGGCAATATTTTATATGTTAGTGTTTGAAAGAAAACACTTCACAAAAAGTCAGTATGCCAAAAAAATGATATTTCACACTGCGTAGTTTTATTATTGGTATACCCATTGGCCTTGAGACTAATTGAGGCTGCTGCTTTTTTCTTTTTTCCTTTTATTTTTTCAGTTGTGGGGATTGAACCTAGGATCTCAAGCATACTAGCCAAGTACTCTATCTTTGAGCTATAACCCTGGTCCTTTTTAGAGCATTTTATTTTGAGATAGGTCTTATTAAGTTACTGAGACTGGCCTTGAACTAGTGAGCCTCCTGCCTTAGCCTCTTGGGTAGCTGGAATTATAGGCTGGTGTCACCATTCCTGGCAATGTTGCCAGTAAGATGATTTTTTTTTCTTTTTATGGCGTTTACTAGAAAGTGTAAATAAACTCCCTTGTTTGGCTACAGAGAACAGACTGTTATATTTCAGATATTATCAATATGTTGTAATTATACCTGAATTTTGTATAGTTTTTGGTATTGGCCATTCTTGCCCAATAGGAAGAAAGTTTTGTTAAATGCAAAGTGACAGTGTAGACGGTGCTGTGGCCAAATCACCCACTGTGGTTGTGCAAGTCCTTCCGTTCTAGGTATTTTCATATTTTGCTGAATGTAATTGACTGGACCACAGTGCCAAGATACTTGATCAAACATTACTCTGAATGTTTCCACGACAGTGCTTTTTGAATGAGATTAAAACTTGGTGACTTTGAGTAAAATAGTTAACCCTGAGCCGACAAACTCAGACTGGCACTGCAATGTCAGCTCTTCCCTGAAACTCCAGCCTGCTAACCCACTCTGCAGATTTTGGACTTTCCATCCACCATCAGTGCAAGAGCAATTTCTTAAAAGAAATCTTTCTCCACATAATCTTGTTGATTGCATTTGTCCGCAGAACCCTAACTGAGTGTTCTTTTCTACGCAGTTACTGAAGTAAATACCTCGTCCATTATCAGAACATATCTTTACAGATGGTGTCCCTGATTTACGATGTTTCCACTTAAGATCTTTTGGCTTTAGGATGATGCAAAAGCAACGAATTTTGTATTTTGACCTTCTCTTGGGCTAGGGATAGTCAGTATGATACTTTCCCTTTCCTGATGCGAGGCAATGGTACCAGACCACTGTTCCCAGGTAGCCACGTGATAACCAGGGGAGGAAACACTGCTCCGCAGCGCACCATGTGGCTGAGCTATGCTGCTCATGAGGTGTGCTAAATGCATTTTTGATTGTGATATTTTCAATTTACATAGATTTCTCAGGCAACTACTCCCCTATTGGTCTAGAAGCATCTGTATTTCTTGTCACAGGTTGCACGTTGGACCAAGGCTGTATTCATGTTTTCTGCTTCTGTCAGAAAATGGAGATCTGTAATTGTCTGGAATTATTACTGACTCGAAATGGTTAGAGTCATAAAGATGAAAGGCATGCCAATAATTTGTTAGCACATAGGCAGGCTTTACCACTGCATTCAGGCTGCGGTGGTGAGTGAAGGGTGGTCTGGTTTGCAAGCAGGTATCAGTTTACAATGTTGATTTCTGATTTTTGGCCATGGCCCAGCAGAGAATGAATTGAGAAATAGTTGATGGTCATTTCTGGGTTTACTGAGAAAAAGGGGCTGTAATATTTATTTTAGGAAACAGAGGAATACATATGCTCTGTTTTTGCCATCCTTGGACCAGGCCTTGGGTCAGTGATATAAAAGAAATTTTCTATCTCACATGTGACTTAGTCAACTTCTCCAGGGCCAGGAATACTGAAACTCTAGTCAATACTAATCTGTCTTTGCTTGAGTGTCCCTTCTGTATATCTTACTTGAGAATTTACAATTGCAATAAGATCCTGGTAATATAACTCACCACTGAACCACAATTAATAGAAGGGATAATCACCAAATTTGTTTTATTTTGTTGTATCCCATTTAATGAATAATTGCATTAGTATTATTATACCTCAGTGATATATTTGCTTTAAAAATAAAAGTACCTGGATTCTTGGAAATATTTCAGATATTTGCAATTGAATCTCTGGTGCTTAAAAACAATATGTTGCTTTGATTTGTTTTCAAAGGTGTTCACAATTTTATCATCTCGGGAAGTCTGTAGCTACTTGAGGACCACAAGCTAGCCTTTTGCTTTTCTTGTGTCCTCAATAGAGCTCAGTGTACAATGACTGAATTAAATTACTTCTAAGGGACCATGAAGACTCAGGTCTTGAAGACTCTGTATGTAGTTGCAAGAGAAAAAGGCCAGAGTGTTCTTGGCATCAACAGGAAGGGTGTTAGAATGAAAATAGAAAGTATAATGTTTCTTGAAGAAGATCGTGTTCTGGTCACTACATTTCCAGAAAGCTATAACTGACCTGGAAAGGGGCCAGAGATAGGCAGTTTTTGGTTGATAAATATGTAGGAATAGCTTCCCAGCAAAAACAAACTAAAATGACTAGCATTATGGCCTTATTTAAAGATCTTTACCCCCAGAGAAACACCTATCACAAGGATAGAGAAGGAAGATGCTGACAATGGAACACCAAGACCCTGAGTGGGCAGCCTCTACTGGACTGGACCTGAGAGGATCCTTAGGTCTGGATGGCAAAGGCGTCTTGGTTGTGTTTGGCACATGTAGCTTTATACACAGACATAGTGTCAGTGATCCTGATCCTGAATGAGTGAGAATATCACTTGTGCCTTTAAAGACTCAGGCCAGCTGGGTGACGAGGTGTATGCTTGTAATCCCAGCAGCTTGGGGGACTGAGGCAGGAGGATCACAAGTTCAAAGCCAGCCTCAGTAACTTAGTGAGCTGAGGCCCTAAACAACTTAGCGAGACCCCATCTTGAAATAAAAAATAAAAAAGGGCTGGGGATGTGGAAATGTGGCTTAGTGGTTAAATACCCCTGGGTTCAATCACTGATATGAAAAACAAACAAACAAACAAACAAACAAAAACAACACTCAGGACTGCTGTAGCAAACTCTGGCTTCTAGAGGTAGAAAAGACCTTGATTGTCTCTAGATAATTCAGTGTCCTTTACTTCAAATCCTGTTGGACCAAGCAGTTACCTTTAGGATTTTCCACTCAGATTCTATCAGATTCTACTTTGTAATCTATCCAGCCTGCCAAGACAGGACTCCTTCTGCAGCTTCCCTGAATCTAGCCTCACTGTCTTCATATCTGTTTTTCTTACCATAAGAAAGACTTAGGTCTATCACATCCATGCCAGTGCTCTCTATTGTTTGGATTCCATGAAGTTAGCTAAGTCTTTCCCATGTCATTGCCTCAGCCGTGGTACACTTTGGTCTGTCTATTTCTTTGGTCACCCTGCCTTGCCCAGTATACCCGGAAAGAGAAATTAGTATTCTTCTATGAAGAGGAATGGAAAGTAAGGGTATGAATGAGTCTATAAAACTGTGATTCATTCACTAAGTTTCTAAAATTTAAGAACTTGGGGAGTAAAAATCATTTTCCCAAAGTTGTATAGACAGGAATAAAAAGAGTGCCAAAGAGCTTGAATTTAGTTAAAGAAGGACTGATCTATTATTTCACTTCAGGAAATTTATCCATATTCAGAGTTATAGCACTTGAAGATGATATTGAAGGGCAAACAGTATTGTTGACTGAACACAGCTGTTGGCTTGAGGCTGTTGGGCTGAATCCCCAATTGCTTTAAATGAGTCTTTTTGTTTATTACTGTTAAATACCTGCCATTATACTGTGGAAGAAGTGTATTTTTTAGGTCTCTTTCATGTTTCCATCAACCTATTCCAAAAGAAGAGAGGAGAGGTTAGCGCTATACCTTCATGGCTCCATGATAATAACAATAATAATAATAATAATAGTAATAATAATAATAATAAATAATGCATATCTATTGAATACATATCATGAGCTCAGTGCTTGATATAGATTTTCTCATTTAATCCTTACAACCGCTCTGTGGTTGATACTATTGTAAGCATTTTCAGATGAGGAAATGAAAGCATACCTTTTTTTTTTTTTTTACTTGCCCAAGTTCCTATACAGAAGGTGACACTCCTGGATGTGAGTCTGCCCGTCTGGTGACAGTGCCCTAACATTTTCACTACTTCATGATAATGCTGTTGGGGGCTGTGGGCCATATTTGCTGACTATGTGCCTGCTTTGAGAAGTCCCTCCCAGAAAAAAGGCTGGTGTCTATCCCTTGTCCAGACCTTATTTCAGGATGAGCAGTGTTGTCAATAAGCCCGGTAAACCCCGCTCCTGATGAGATTATTCCTGCTGTAACCAGAGACCAAAAATGTAAAGTTAATAAAGTCTCTTTTTATGCCCAGGAACTTAGTAGACAGAATGTGAAGGAGGCCAAAGCAGATTTAAAGTGATTGAAATGACAAAAGGTGAACCATGAGTGAGGTGGATGAATTACAAAAGCATGTATGAATAGTGCTACACAGGTGAAGCAAATTCAATATCAATTCAATTTCTGACCACGTGCAGAGGGAAAACAAGGGCAAGGGAGCAGAAGAGTCAAGGGTAATGAACAGTTTTATTACTTTTTTTCATTGTGCTACTACATATGGGTTTCTGCTGCTATTTATTAACATGCAGAGGTTAACGTTTTTGTAAGATGCCAATCATAATATTCTGGAAGGCTAACTGGCATTCTGCAGTGGAGAGTGTGGTTTGAAGTCAGATTATCACAGAATACCAGCTTTTTTTTTTCAGTGCTGTAAAACCCTGAGGATATTTTAGGAATTAAAAATAAGGCCTTTTACACAATCTTTCTGTGTCCATTGGATAAGTCAGTTGTCCTGATCTGTATGTAAGTCTCTTTTGGGTGATGAAGAGAATAGTGCATAGTTTTATACTGTGCCATGGTTGCTCTTCCAAGTGGACAATATTCAGCCTTGAGTAATATAAATTGATTAAACCATTTAAGCAAACAATTTTCAGATGGTATCATTTTCCATTCAAACTTACACTGGCCTGGGTTTGAGCCTTGGTACCGTTTGCAAAATGTATCTATGGACCAATTATTTAGCTTTCTGAGTACCACTTTCCTTATTAAGAGATGAAGGTAATCACCACCTTGGAGGATTAAAAATATAAAGTTTCTGGAAAAGGATTGGTAGAGCTCCAGTAGAGAGGAAGTCCTCTGTGAATAAATAGTATGTGCAGACACACGACATGCACAATACCATACCAAGCACCTGGAGGAGCTTAGTGCAATTTGATTTTCATAACTGAAAGACTAGAAACTGTTCTCAAGTCTGCTTTTTAGTTTTAGTTTGACTCTAATAGTGGCACTTGCATCTGTGTTGTTGGTAAAGCATGAGGACGAGTTGTGACCCAGCTATTCAGAAGGTCTTGGATTATAGTCACTTTCATTAGGTCATAGTTCCCAACAGGTAGCTGTCTTTTTGGAGTATTTATAGAGCCAGACTTGGATTCAGATAAGTTATTAATATTTCAGGTTGGGGGCTGAATCAAGATAAATGTAAATGGGTAATGTGGGCAATATAATAAAAGCACTGATATTCATACATTTCACTTATTGAACCTGTAAGACTATTCTTCCCTTACACGCACCCCAAAACATGCACATGCGTATCAGTCTCTCTTTTGCATGTTTCCTCAAGTACATGGATTTCTCTTCCTAATGTCCATTATTCTGCTTTTGATAGAGACAGGAGTTCAGAGACATGTAGTACTAGAACTGTAAGAGAACCAGCAAAGCCATGGCACTAAATAACCCTCAAGTTGTAGGGAGCCTGAGGGTGGTTATACACTGGTGGGCATCTGCCCTGTGGCAGAACATTGCTTAGCTCCAGCTGATTACAGATTTTAAGAACTTCTGATTTCTCAAGAGAAACTGGAAATAAGGGGGTCTGGTATGAGATTAATCAAATTTCAAAATTAGCTCAAATATTTTTAAAACCTTGAGTGGATGAATAAAACCTGTGTACCTGGTCCAACAGGTTATGTGATCTAAGTCTAGGTTTGCTTAAGTACTCCATTGCTTTAATCAGCTGAGATTAGGAAAATACCTTGGTTGGAATTAGAAGGATTATGTTTCTGAACTTGTATTCTGTGCTCCGTAAACAGTGAGAGAGACCAGGTATGGTGACTGGGACCTGGAAAGGAGGCCTATCTGGAGAGTGAGGGAGTGAGGTATGGTAACCTAACAGCAGCTGGGGCAAATGTGTCAGAGACAGTTATACAGGGTGTCAGGGTTCTGTGATGCATACAGAAGGGGAGGGTGGGAGTGGAATCAGACAGTGGGCAGAAAGTCTGTGCAGTGGGGAGGAGGCTGCGGAGGTCTGGTGGCAAGGCCCGTCCATACCTGCTTAGCTGCAGATATCTCAGAGGAAAAAGGATTGAGACGAGTGACATAGCTATGAATAAGAACTGCAAGCTGGAGACTTGGTTTCAGATGTGGAATAGATGTGATTTTATAATAAATGACATGATGTGAATCCCTTGGGTTATTAATTAGGGCTCCCTAAGTATTTGCTCTCGTTCAACAATAAGAGCAGGCTTAGTCCCAAAGCCTAAGACAGGATAAGTCTGTGACTCAGAGAAGAAACTAGAACAAACCGGATCGCTGGCTAAAATTCAGCTGTGAGTAGGGGAAGAGTGACGTTGGCATGTCTAGAGTGCAGGAGAGTGGAGAGGCCACTGGTTTATATTTTCATCAAGAAAAGAACAAACTCAGGGAAGGGGGCGATGGCTCAGCAGTTATGGTGCTTGCCTGGCATGTGCGAGTACAAGTTCGAACCCCAACACCCACGTACACAGCTAAATGTTGGAGGAATGGAAGTCATATGAAAAACTAAATAAAAATTGCTTCTCTCTTAAAAAAAAAAAAAAAGAGGGAGAGAGAGAGAGAAGAAGAAACTCATACTGAGAACACCCAGGACTCTGTCCACAGTCCTTTTGCAGTGATGATGTGACTCTAAGGTTGAGGGCCTGAAGGACGGATCCAGGCTGCTCTTAAGAAGAATGATTTCTAGAAAGGACTCCAAAGACCTTGGGCCTTTGAGAAGTGAGAGGTGTTCTAACCACTGTGTAGCTGATTCCCTCCTAGCATTTAATCTGTCATTTGTCCTAGCTGGGTCTGTCTGGGAATTGATGGTATGGATCTGCCAGATACCTCTTTAAAAGAGGGATCAATGAGCTTTTTGGGAAAGAATTTATTCAAACTGAAGAGGCACCAGAAAGGAGTGTGCTGACTCATCAAGGGAATCTGAATATGTTATCAGAGTCAGGGGCTGGGAGAAGACATGGTGTAATGCCTGGGAATTTGTTTCATGGAGTGGCGTTGGTCCAGGTCTCAACAGCATCATGTATGAATCCCAAAGAAAGGAATGTGTTTTTTTAGGCCTTTAAAAATTGTTTCATCAAATATTCTGAATGTAATAAGGAGACACTAACAAGGAGATTCTTCCCTGCCTTGCAGTAGTCACCAGTGCAACTTTGGCACATTGGAACCCTAACCTGTTGGTGAGAGGCAGAAATATTTGGTGGTAGACCTGGTGTCTGTCTGGAGATGGCACCTAATTGAGTTGAAGGTGAGTAGCACAGAAGAAGAAGAAGAAAGGCACTGCTGACAGTAGAGCCGAGCAGAGTTTTCTTGAGTTCATAGATGAGGCATATTCTGCGGACAACTAGAAATACTTGGATGATAAGAGAATACTCTGAAGTCCTGCTTGAGTCAGCAGGGTGAGGAACACAAATGATTTCTGTTCATATGACATTCTGTATGCTTATGAGCTGCTAAGACTTGGTATAAACTTGGTTCCATTATACAAAGGGAAGTGAACTATCCATGCTTTTCTACTATCAGTAAGGTGTAGTCGGTGGGTCCTTGTTATCTGTGAAAATACCTGAGCTGTTCTGATAGCATCAGGTAGCATCTTGAAATTTAGTGTCCTTCGGTTCTTTGACCATAGGATACTATTTCCAAGAATACAGTTTGACACTCTAGCTGGTGTCACTCTTTATCACTTAGGAAATAAATAATCTGTTTTATTGGAAGACTTACTGACCAATACACCTGAGTTCACACACTTACACATACACATAACAGAAACATGTAGAAAGAGAAGAAATATGTTGGAACTGCTAGTTGTGAAATTCATTTTTGAGATGCTAGGTCTCATTTATCTCACTGATAGACTCTTTATTTAAAATGAGACTTTACAGGACCACAGATGGAAAGGAAAGGTGTAGAAAGTGAAATAATTGCTTCTTGTCTCATTTTAAGACTATGCATGAAATTAAGTAGCTTGTTAAAAGGCTCACGTCAGAAAAATATTCTAGCTTTATTAGGAAAATATTACATATAAACCATATCCATTTTTTCTTTCTGTAAGCCTTTTCTGAAATAGAGTTTAGATTGAGAAAATGACCCCCCAATAGTAATGCATTTTTAGGAGATTATATTATAAAATTTTACCCCATATTTAGGGTCTCTTTGGCAGACAGTTGCAGTACTGTGTTTTTCATTGTAAGTGGCTTATATCAGTACTGACATCTTCCAGATGTTAGTAGCTTTGATTTTTTTCCCCTGTGTTGCAAACGAGTTGGCATGGAAACAACTCTTTGCTGGCAACATGACATATGATTCAAGGCAAAATGCGTTTTAACACAGATGAATAGTTCAGGAATCTGCCTTTAACAAAAGTCATTTTGAGAGCTGTTTTGAATCTGTTGGTGTTTTGTGACAACTTTTTCAACTTAGATGGAAGAAATCAAAGCATTCCGTGTTATGCAATGTAGCTATTGCTAAAATGTGATTTGGCTCTTACACTGAATAAAACATTCAAGTTTAGAAATGGACTTTCGGTATAAGGAAACTAAACAAAAAACCTTGTTCCACGGAAATTTACCTACTTACTTAAAGAATGAATCCTCTGAAACAAACTAAATAGAGACAGGCAGTCTGTTCTTCAGACTAAGAGCTAGTGCTGTAATTATTTCAGATGGTTTGAATTTTTTTCCCTTAAGAGGACTGGAGAAACGCGGAATAAACAGGCTTCCCATTTTGCCTTGCTAACCATTGTTCAGGCACTGCACAGTATCTTCACCAGAAAGCTAGGGGCACGGAATGTTCTAGATGCTTTGCTGTTTTCCCTGCTTGTCCCAGATACTGGAGAATTCAAGTGCTTGTCCATTTCTGAGCACAGAAAGAATTGCACTTCCTCCCAGATCTTGCAGGAACGAGGCTGTGTGATTGATTAGCTCAGACGCAGGTAGTGAGCAGAAATGGAGATGTCTCTAGGCCTAGGCCTTTAGCTGCTTATGCCAAACCCCTCAGAGCCCCGTCTCTCTGTGCTGGTGATGAGAGACCACCTGTTTCCAACAGTACAGCTATAATGTATGAGGCCTTCATGAGCTTAGGTTCTAGTGACCATGTTGAGCAGAACCTTCAAATACAACCCATTAAGAGACACATAGCAGAGTATGAGAAATGAACTTGTTCATGCATTTGTCAAGGAATTGCAAATTTGAAATTATTTTTGTCACAGTATAATTCAGAAAAAGTTTAAACCAGGTGCCATGGTTTCAATGTGTTACCCAAAAGTCATGTGTTAGAAATGCAATTCTCAAATTTCTATGTTAATAGTACCTGGGAGGAGACTAGGATTAGATGAGATCGTGAGGGTGGGGCCCCTGTGAAGGCATTAGTGGCTTTGTAAGAAGAGGAAGAGACTCCAGCTAGTGTTCCTGCTTTGTCTGGCCATTTAACACCCCCACCTTGTTGTAGTGTAGTAAGAAAGCCCATTCCAGGTGCCAGCACCAGGTTCGCAAACTTCCTGACTTCTAAATCAGGGCGGTAAAGGAACTTTCTACTCTTAATAAATTACTACTTTTAAAAATTTACTGAGGTATTTTGGTACACCTAAAGAAAATAGACTAAAATATCGTGACAAACTTTGTAGATTACTCAGTTCAGTTCCTCACTGTGCAGATATAGAAAGTAAAGCACAGAGAAGTGACTTGCCCAATTATCACACAGCTAATATATCTGTAAACCAGGAGGAATTGCACTTCTGCTTGTATGGGAAAAACAAAACTAGCACTCAGAGATTTTTCTCAGGGAAATATGCATGTGCCACCCTAACGTAGCCATTTCCAAGTCAGTTCTTGCCTTCATAGTAGAGGAAGCCATTTCACATCTTTTGTCCTCTAATCACAAGATGATGGCTGTGCCAAAGAGACTAGGTAAGCGTATTCTTTTTATAAGAGAGGGAGGGAGGGAGGGAGGGAGAGAGAGAGAGAGAGAGAGAATCAAGTTTTTGTTTAGTTTTTCATGTGGCTTTCGTTGCTTTGACACTTTGTTATGTATGTGGTGCTGGGTTTGAACTCAGGTCCTTGCTCATGACAGTCAAGTTCTGTAACTACAGAGCCACCACTCCAGCTCCCTGCCTTTTTTTTTTTTTAAGAGAAAGTCAATTATTTTATTTATTTTTTCACCTGTTTTTTGTTGTTGTTGTTGTTGTTGTTTTTGTTTTGTTTTTCCATCACCTAGTTGTATATGTGGTGCTGGGGTTCAAACCCGGGTCCTCATGCATGCAAGCACTCTCCAGCCCTGTATAAGAAGTTTTGAGCTGGAAGAGAGATACACACAGGCAGCATATATACTTACATATTGACTACTTAAGGGATTTTCTTATTACAAATAAGTGAAAAATAGGAATATAAATAAATACATTTTGAAGTGGAACTGGTTGGAAATTGTTCACTTACAGAGGACATAGAAGAGCAATTTAAAGTGACAGTGCTTGCAGTTAGACTTTCTGGGTTTCTCTTGCTTCAGGTCATTGTGATTTCTGATCAGTCCCACAGTCCTATCTTCAGCAACTATATACTTGTGGATGGCAACCAAATCTATCCCATCAGTTCTCACCTCTTCCGAAGTTCAGGTGGACATTCTAAGTTGAGCTTTCCACAAACACATCAAAATGAGCACTTCGATAGCCAAACCCTTTTTCTACCCCCACTACCAAAGCTGTTCCTCCTCCACTGTCCCCTATTTCACCAATGGCATCACAGTCCATCAGGTCTCCAAGTTGGAAACTTGATGGTCCCTCCTGGACTCCCAGTTCCCAATTCTTCCCACATCTGACCACAAGCTTGTGGTTCTTTTCACGCCTCTGTCTTCGGCCAAATTCTGTTTTATTCTCATGAGCCTCTTGTGATCTTCTTGCCAGTTCTTCAGTTCTCTAATTAGAAAGTCAATGTCTCCTTAATGCCTATAGTTGGAGCATAAGTCCCTTAGCATGAAGTAAGCTCTTAACAGCTGAACCAACCTTGGTGTTGGAAACTCATATGGACTGGGTTGCAAATGTCCGAGGTGCAATTCATTGCTGTCTCCTTAAAATTTTGGTATTTTGAGCCTTACTGCTGTGGTTTTTACAGAGTCCCCTGTCTGTGTCTAACTGGATGTTTTCTAATCATCCCTCATAGTTCCTAAAAATTTCCTCTTGGGAGATCCCTTCTTCAACACCCCTGGGCAGAGTAAGCCATGCTCTCCTGTGTTTTTCTTCATATCACATCAATATCACTTAAAATTATGTTTTAATTCATCATCCACATTTTGACTAGTTTATATTATAGATTCCCTGGGGAGAAGATTCAAATGAAATTGATCTTTGCATCCTGAGGGTCTTGGTCGGGGTTCAGCGCATAATTTCATGAAGAGATGATTAAAATATAAACACAATGCTTATGGCTTTTAAATCTCTATTATAATATAATTTTGAATCTATTTTCTGGGTTCCAAACACAAAGTAAACTAGCAAGATTCCTAAGATATTGCTCTGACCCCTAAGACCATACCATTGTATCTCATTAATATATATATTTTGAATGAAGACTTTAGGGAACTTTCTGTTTCTATAACATAACATATTTGAAGAGTATATTTGACCCCATTTAAAAAGTCAGCTCTTACTAAGCAGCCAAAATAATGTAGTTATTATAATTGTGTGTGATATATTGACATTTAAAGCTCTTCAAAATGTGACCATGGTCTTAATAAGCCATATTATGTATCAACCTATATTACACATATGATATATAATCTCTGATTTTTGAAACAGACATTTGAAGCAGAGAAGAATAAGATAATATAACACTAAGAATTGAAGCCAGAAGAAGTGAGTTACAACATCTGTCCTATCACTTCCTAGCTGTATTATTCTGAGAAAATTGTACAACCTCTCTGTAATCCAGTTTTATCATTTGAAATAAATAATATGGTTTCTCTGAGGATTAAATGAGTTTATAAAACTGTAAAAGATTTAGACAACTATTTCATACATAGTAAGTTCTCAATAATTTTTGACTATTGTTGTTACTTAATAAATAAAAAAATATAGATCAGAAAAGTTAACTAGTTTTCCAAAGATTACACCATGACCTACAAGCTCTGGTAAGATTGCCATTAAAGTCCTTTCCCTTATCACTACAATGTCTCTCTCTTTGTACAGAGGCAGACTGGCTCAATGCAGTAAAATTACAGGTGGGTTTTCCAGTCGGCCTCTCAGTCTCACTCTGATGGCATGCACTTCACCCTTTGCTGTCTTCGTTTTATCACATGCAAAATGAAATAACTAAAATCCTTATTAGCCTGTTATCCTTATTAGCATTTAGAAAATTTCTACTTTCAGGGTTTGGTAACCAGCATATATAGACTTTGGTGTCTAGTGTTGAACTTCAGTTTCCTCATCTACTGAGTGGTGATAACTCCCACAGGCAAGATTATTTAGAGGACTAGTGTTTGTGCAAAAGAATGATGAGTGCTCGGCACACAGTAGGGGCTCTATAAACAACAGCAGTGATCATCATGATGGTTGTCAGTGCCATAAAGTCTGGAGCTGCTCTCTGCAAGTTTAGGGGGGAAAGAGAAGCCTTCCACATGCCCGAGGGCCACAACTCAGTGAGTGACTGCTTAGCCTGTTTATTTATGAAAGTTCTTTTATTTCATTTAGTGGCTAGATTACAGCCTTAGGGCAACTACAGCAATGCTTCTCAATGTTAATTTCGGAGCAATGCAACAAACTGTTGGAGCATGCAGCTAGGGCCACCAGCTGCACAGAGTGATTCCCTCTTCCATCTGACTGTGAGCTCAGCACCAGGAATTCACATAAGGAGAAACAGCGTGAGGGGGCTGATCTTCCAGCTCTGTGCTTGAGAGATGTTCCCCTGCTGCCGAAGGGGATACTGTGGTGAGTGATTGGAATCCACACTGCTCAGGCAAAGGAGAATATGATTTCTTATTAGTAGGAGTTGTAGCATTAATAATAACAATAGCCATGAAGTAGCGAAACAGTCTCTGTCTTTGAAATATAGGAGAGAAACAATTGGCCCAGAAAGACATTATCAGCTGGAACGGTCCATATTTGCTTGATTTACCATCTTCAAGCAGTTCAAACAGCTTTGCACAATAAACCTACATACCTAAAATGTCTTGCTCCGGCACTGAAGCATCTTTTATATACTTGTTTCCATAGTTTGGAACACTCTTGCTGCAGAAATAAGAAATCAGAATAGACCTAATTTATTTTACTGATATTTGAAGGTAATTTTTCCCCTAATGAATGCATCTGTTTGGATGATAAATTGTCCATTAGACAATGTTCAAGTGTTTTTATGCTCTCCGTTTTGATTACCAAGCTTTTAATGTACTGTTGCATCCACTCTTCGAATTTTCTCTGCAATTTAGTCATTGGCCAAAGAGAATAGACTGGAGAAAATGCCAGGCTGATTTTCCTTCCTTAAGTATTTTAATTTATTAAATAAATCACCTAATAGATTGCATCAAGATGTGTTTCTCTGCTTTGTGCTGAGCTTATTGAGAGTTAATCAGTTTCGTAATGCTAATTAGATGTCAGCATTAGTATCCGGTGCATACACAGAGATAATGTCTCCAGTCCACAGCACACGTAATGTCCAAGCTTTGACCCTGTTTCTTGTGTCCAGCACATTCACTGGAATTTCTGAATTTGCCCCACTTTTCAAAGGGGGTGGTGTGCTGTTTCTTTCCTTTCAGACTCATGAGGGAATATGTTCAATGTAGTGTGAGCAGGAGACACACACAATGTGGGGAATTAGTTACACAGTTGTTGTTTCTGTCATATTGTTAATGGGAATTACACATCTAAATTTCCCTGTAGCAATAGCTCACAGTGGGCACTGGGAGGATGTGAAAAATGCATGAGCGTATTGAAATAATGTACACTATGGTAACCACGGTTAATAATATATTGTACTCTTAAACATGCTAAGAGAGTAGATGGTAAGTGTTCTCACCACAGAAATTATAACTAAATGGGATGATGCATATGTTAATTAGCTAGATATTCTTAATCCACAATGTATATATACTTCAAAGCATCACATTGTGCAAGGCTCATACAATTTTATCTTTTAAAATAAAATTTAAAAGGAGCTCAAATAATTAATAGCATGGTATTTTAGTTTTGCTGAATTTTAAAGTGCCTTTGGAAATGAATACATCCTTATCTTACATAAACACTATATATTTAGGCTTCCTGTCAAAATTGGTATATGTTTTGCTTCAATGTGGGCTCTGTTTCCGGTGCTAGGAAACAGTATTTGACAGTGATGTCCAGTTCCATTGGTTCTTCTTGGAGAAAACTAAGTAGCAATATTAAGTTGTTTTGACAAGTCGCTTTGCATTTCCTAAATGTTTATTCCACAGTATTACTTAGCACTCTGACCTACTAAAGGAGTAATCATCATGACACTAACTTGCATAAATAAAGGCCAAAAAAAAAAGCCAAAAATAAAAACTTTCCTTTGCATCCAGTGCTGAACATCATTGAAATTCAATATGCCTCTCAAACAGAAATAGATAAAAATCATGTTCTTATATCACACTTTTCCATTTCTTAAGCCACTGGTTTATATACTGGATAAAGCTGCAGAATTCTTCCCCCACTAAAGAAAACCTGTTTTACCAGACTGTAAAACAAAATTTAAAAAGGCAGCATTAAATAGAACTTCTCAAGTTGATGAGGACATGGCAAGACCAACGGACTCTTCAGACACATCAATAGCCTCCATGCTACCACACCGTCTCTGGAGTGGTGGTCTCGGGGCGGGGTGGTCACAATTGCAAGATCTTAAAGCTCCCAGGAGCAGAATTTGGAAACCAGTTTAAAACATTCATATGTTGGAATATAATTTTTTTTTAAACAGAGAAGGACAGTGAGAGAAAGAGAGAGAGAGAGATAGAGAGAGAATACATTTTTATTGAATTTTTCACATGGCTTTCGTTGCTCTGACACTTAGTTGTGTATGTGGTGCTGGGGTTTGAACCCATGTACATGCACATACCTGGCAAGCGCCATAACCATTGAGCCACCACTCCAGCCCCTGGAATATGATTTTAATAATTCTTCCTCAGTAAAACACAGAACAACCAGTAGAACCAACCATTTGGACGTACCAATATTTGCAACAAATAATTAATTCAGTCTTTTCTATCCAAGAACACACATTTTCCAGTCAAGGCATTTCTCAGAATATTGTCTATGATTTCATAATAAAAACAACACTTTCCTCAATAGGTTAACTGTAAAAATTACAAAGTATTAAGTGTCAAGGGCATTTGTCTGTGTCTTTCCTGCTGTGGCCCACCCGTGATGGCTTCACTACAGGTCCTGCAAGGGCAGAGACTTTCTGATCTTTTTCACAGCCTGATGCCAAGAACTGAATTTTCTTGAATGCACAGATGAGCTTTCTGGGGTTTGACCTCTGGCTGGCACATTTCCTCAATCATGATCCTATAGTTTTCCCACCAGATTATGAGTACTTCTTGTTATCTGTTTTCTTTCGAGTGATTGATTCTTTTTTGGTATTCATGAAATGAGCTTTCATTTATTGTGGAAATATATTGAAATTTGAGGAGTGGGATTTAATAGGATCAGTTGAAGATAAAGTTTCTGATTTTTATATATATTTTTATGATTCAAACACATAAGACTAGTTTATTCAATCAGGGTGAATCCCTGTTGGTGGATTACAGTTGTTGCATCTTCAAAATGGCTCCTGAAAGGAAGCCCAAAATAACAGTTCTAAAGTAGAAGGCTTTTCCTCTCTCTTTCAAGGCCCTGTCCTCTGGGAGTGTATAATCTCTTTGGGTAGATAAAATAAATTTTAAAATTATGACTGATAGTACAGTAACATGAACGATTTTCCAAATTAATGATATAGAAAGTAAATCAGAGGAATTGAGATATAACAATAACATGTCATTTGGTGTCAAATTATATTCATACTTGTTGATGCTGGGCAACTGTGGAAAAGATACTAAGTCAAGAAAAACTGGATTCCTGAACTTGTCTATTTTAGAGCAGACACCCTGAGAAGAAATTGGCTATTTTTTTCCTCACATAGTAGATGCCCCTTAAATATTTGTTCAATGAAAGAATAAATAAGTGAACTATTATTTTGCTAAAATATTCCATCTTTGAAACCCCAAGATGGAAATTAAGTCTCAAATGATATCCATTCTTGATGGAGAGATAAAAAGCATTAGGCAGTATTCAATGATGAATCTTATCTATCATATAGGTGTAAAGAAGGAAGTGTCTTAGAGCTGGAGTTAAGTTGTGGGAGGGTGTTTCAAGCATAGTAGTTACTGAGAATATTTCAAACTACTTTTTCTTTCAGAATGTGAATTTTAATGCAGTCTGATGTAGAAAAGAAGAAGAGGATATGGTGACTCATAAAACCTTCCTCTATCTTAACTCAGTCTTTATAGAACGCTTGGGATTCACAGAAGCATGAGGATAAAAGTTATTCTCTTGAGTATATTGATGGAAGTTGAGAGTAAATGTGTTTCATGTGGGAGGTGGACTTAATGGGTAGCAGAGAGTGGTCAGGAAGACCAGAACAATGAAGTGGGAGTGTTTGTGTGAAGGCATGAGGTGAATAACTGGCTAAGTTTTATGATCTGCTATTATCCATGGCAAAGCTACAAGTTTTTATATGAGTATGTTCAGTACTAATTACTGTTTTCAGCTTTATAGTTTATCAATTGCCATTATAAGAATCTTTTACTAACGTGTTCAAACCACAATAGTTAGCCTTAGAGGTGACTGATTAAAGAGTCATATTAGCAAATATGAACATATACATTTAGTATATGGGTACATCATTATATATATATGTGTGTGTGTGTATATATATACACACACACACATATATGCATTTTTGTTTCAATAATTAGATCATTTGTTCCTTGAGGTTATAAAATTTACCGTTTATTTATTCAACTAACATTTGTTGAGTGTCTACCATGGGACAGTTAGGCATTGGGGATGAGTAATGAATAAATCAAATGTGGCCCCATCTGCAAGGAGCTTTCAGCCTGGAGGAGACGACTAGCAGATGAGCTCTTGAATAAAACAATGTGCTATTTGGAGAGCAGGTTACTTTAGCAATAAATAGAAGGGGAATTATATCTGAACCTAGAGATGGGAAACTACTAAGAAAAAGTAGTGTGTACAAACTGAGGCTGAAAATATGAGAAGGAGTTGGCCATGCTTGTATGCCCTTTAGAAATCCTTACAGCACCCAGGATGATATTGCATGTAAATGGGATGCCAAATGAGTTTATTTGTCTTAAACTTTTTGTTTTTGAGAGATTGCTGCAGATCTAGTTTGCACTGGGAATTGAATGAGATTGAAGGGAGTGTACAACTTTTGAAATCAAGCATTCTACAATTTGGTTGAGGAGAAAAAGTACATATATTGTTCTGTAATTGTTTTATATATAAGAGGATGTAATTAATAAGTGCATGCATAGAATAGGCAATAAATACTGTGGAACATTAGAAAAATGATATTAAAAATGAGTTAAATAAAAAACTGGATGTTGGAAACAAGATAGAGGAAAAGAGATGAGACAAATTATAGGACATACAGAACTGATAGGGCAGGACTTATTGTTGGGGATGAATTTGGCAGTGGAGGGGAAGAGACTTGGGGTTCCATGTGGCAGAAGGTCTGTGTTGAGCTACAGTTTTGACTGCATTTTACAGGCCAAGATACCCATGGCATCCAGTTATAGGTTCCTGGGTAGGAGAATAGCAAATACATGTTGATGTTGCTAGCAAAGCAAACCATCCACTTGATTCAACCCAAGGTCGCATCTCAATACCCTTTTCCTCTTGATGGGTCAATATTTTTGCACAGCAGCAGGACTTCAGGGGGCCATTGATTAAAAAAGTAAACTGCTAATTGCCTATAAATAAGAAGGAAAAGAGACCTTAGAAGATAAAATCCTGACTTTCTCTCCCATGAAATAGGTAAGAAGAAAGTTTCTTTCTAATCCACTAAGTCTTCTATAACAAAAACCGTATGTACAAGAAATAAATTATATCCCAATGGATTATTTTTCTTATTATCACTGTTGCTGAAAATGATATAAGAAGTTTTGAAGTAGTGAAGGTAAGGCCAGAGAAAGGAATTGAAAGATGTTGGTGAATACATATGGGATTGAGAATCCACAATAACGACGGTGGTCAAGATTTATAACAAATCCTTATTTACAATAAACATAGAGGTTGTAAATTATAAGGAACAAAGGTATTCATTGAATTTAAATTACCTCTGTTGTCTAAGGAATACAGGTCACATCAATGCCATGTTCCCTTCAAATCTGCCATAGGCCCTGCTCTTATGCTGCTGTCTGCCTAGGTTTTTCCTCTGTTTACTCACTCCTGTCCTCCTACTGGTTTTGCAAGTTTCATCTTAAATATGGCTTCCTCAGAGAGGCTGTTCATGATTACTTTAAGTGTCCTTAATTATTCTCTTTCATAACACTAGGCAACTTATCTTTCATAGCACTTTTTGAAACATGTTTTTATATTTACTGTGTCTGTCTTCTGCTGGTCAGGGAGTTCCATGGAGAGAGGGAGTATTTAATTTTGTCTGCCATTTTATCTTTGGAGCCACTACCATGCCTAGCATGGAACATACTCCCACTAAATGTATTGCATATGTACATACATGCAGCTGTTGCGTGTAAGGGTGGATGACAGCCTTGCTGAGGATTTTGAGGAGAGCAATGATGGGGTAGTGACATAGTTTGTGAGCTAGGAAGTCCATGTACAAATGGTTAAAAAAGTTTTCTACAGTTGCCAGAAAGCGTGGGTTTGCATTGGTTTGGCATTCTGAATCCTAGGATGAAAATTCAGGAAATCAGACTGCAGATTATAGGGTTATTATAGGATTGATGATTTCATGATATGAATACTAATATCCATGTATGAATACCAACATCCACATTTCCTAGATTTTAATCGTTTTACTGTTTCTAATAGTTCCAGTCCTTTGTTCTAACTACTAACACTGTAACATATGACAAGATAGAAAGTATTATGAATCAAACATTCAGATTAGAAAATTCCACAATTAATAGCAATGAGTAAATCAAAAAGATTTATTATCAGTTAGTGAGTCTTTGCTGTTATAGTCTCTTTCCCCAGAAAAGTAAATATGATCCTGACTGAGGTGTGCACCATTGATTAAACCAAGATATAAGGACTATTAACTTGCTCATGTGGAGCAGTAGCACTGTGTCCAGAGGATTCCTGTTCCTTTATTGTCACAGCTTCTTGTTTTCAACAGACTTCACCTAACCAGTCATCACTCACTCTTCATGTCAGAATGGCATCCTGAACTGTGGCTGCCTCTAGTGGTTGAAGAATTCCACAGCTTACCTAAAAGAACATCAATCATTCTTCATTTTCAGTGTTCAGACTTGCTCATCAGTTGGCAGCAGCACTTCCTACATCCTTGAAAATTATTTCCGAATAAACACGGTGGTGAGGACAGGTAAAGTGATTGACAGCTCCTAACTCCTTCAGTGTTTTATGTTTCCAAACCAGCGTGTATGCAGATATCTTCTCATTACCAACGTTTGGATGTCACTTAGTATAGCTGATACTGAGAAAAAAAATGGCATGGATGCGATTGTCAAGTGTCTTAAAGGGGATTTTGTGCCTGTGGCAGACATGCTAGAGAGCTCTGTACCAGAGTTGAGATATGGATAGAAGAGCTATCACTTATAGACAGGGTAGTTTACAAAATTGTGATATAGGGAAAAGTCTTTCCAAATTCCTACAACCAGAGCAATACTCCCCACTAAATTATCTGTAAGCCTTCTGAAACCAAAACCAAAACCAAAAAATAGACGTCCTTCCTCCATAAAGAATTAATCATGGCCTCTCCACCCCACTTCCTGATCATAGACTTAGTGCTATCTGAGCAGAGATGGGAATTTCACCAGATTAAGTCATCACAGTTTTGGGGAAGAATTTAAGCATTTGCATCTCAATCAAATAGTGTGGTTGGGAATGGGTGGGAGCATGGGCAAATGGTTAGGAGGAGAGAGCTTAATGACTTAGCTAAAGAAGATAATTATTGCAGTAGGTAAGATCTGATCATGGATTTTTTTTTCCTTTCCAAGCATGTAATGATTTAATCTGGTGAAAATGGCTTTCTCGGAGGGGCATAAAAACTTTCTGGCTGGCTGGAGAGGAGTATTTTGAGGGTGGGTTTGGGGGCTTCTTTAGTCATTGAGTGGAGGTGTCAGTCTTCTCTACCTATGAATGTCAACTGCCATATCTGCATAATTTGGAAAGACAGTTATCTGCCACTCTAACTGGCCATGTATTGGATTTCATTAGATTCCACCACTGCCTAAGGAGTATATTTGGTATTCACTTGGAGAGCAGCAGCAAGCCTATTGGCATGGAAGAATGATCATAATGTTCAACAATGCATAACTAATACTCAAGTTCCTGGCTCAAGCTCTGGGAAATTTTATCCATTGTCAGTTACCCTCAACACTAGAACAATCTAAGGGCAACAATGGTATAATTTTTGGGACAGTGAAATCAGCAAGGCTGCCATATTTATATACAACTGCCTGCAACAGACTTTTAACTCTTTGAGAACAACTATTATGTTTTGTTTACCGTCATTTTGCAGGAACATAACCCCAAACCTGGGCTAGAGTAAGTAAGTGGTAAATAGTGGCTGAATGAACAAGATTTTCTTTCTGGGGCTCTCTTTGGTTCTCCTCTTCCCATCCTTCTTCTCCCTCATTTGTAACTCTTTCCCTCTTTCCTCCATCCCCTCTCCCAATACAAGCACTCACACCACCAGTAAAAGCTGAGCTCCTCAGAGTTTCAGATTTGGTAGATATTCATTTGAATGGAATCCAAAATTTTTCTCTTTACTGAGCGAATACTGATGTGAGTTAGGTATATTTTATGGCTATTTGGTTCAGGGTCGAGAATGATAAGACAAAATAGGAACAGTAAGGGATATATAACACAGTCTTCTTGGTACATCACTCATAATAACTTTTACTATAAGTAAGTGGGTAAATCCAAAAGGTCAAAATGTTAAGGATTTAAAAATTTTAGCTTTTGAATCTGAATGGATAGTTCCATAACTCTAACATCAAAAAAGCTATTTGTTCATTAATTGATTTCAAATTGCTCCAGTCCCTCCATGTGTTAGGCACTGTCTTAGACACTGATGATGACGTGAAGTAAGACAAGATTCTTTCCTATTAGTTGCTCAGTCTTGCTGAGCCATATATGCAAATAGTTACAGTACATCAACAGAACTAAGGTTCTGAGGGAATAAAAGCATCACAAAGCCTAACCTATCGTATTATTTATTTATTAATTTATTTTTGACTTCACAGTCTCCTGAGCCAAACACTGGGACAAGAACAAGTCTCCTTATCCTTATTTGGTCAGACCATCTGTCTGGTCCGTGCAGCTACAGAATCTTCTTAGAGTTGTATGATTCACGGCAGGAGTCTTGTCCAGAGTGGACAGAGACATAGTCTAGCACACAGAGCAAGCTTCCAAAGCCCAAGTCACACAGTGAAGCAACTCAGCCCATGTCACAGCTCCTGTTCTGTACCAGATAGCAGTAAACTCGCAGCAGATTAACAGCTGTAAGGCAATTCCTGGAATGTGCCTGAAATTTCCTTGAATTTCCTTGGCTTGGACCCTTATCATGCAAACCAAGTAAGACCTACCCAAAATCCATACCAATGAGGAGGTGTTACAAAAAATGCATACTAATGAGAAAGTCCAAACTCAGGCCCAAACCTCAGGAAAAAGAGGATAAAAACCAAGGCCTGCAACCAGGGAAGCAGAGACATGCTCCACAATGGAAGTGTATTGACACTGGCCCTTACGCCCATTGCATGCCTTGTCTCCATCCCCTTGCAACCCGTTTGACCTGCCATAAAACCCAGCAACTCCGCGCCAGAGTCTGAAGCAGCTTGCTACATGGAACCCAGCAACCTGGACTCTGCCTGGAGAGGGCCTGATCTCGGCTCCCTGGAGAGTGCCTGCCTGCCCGATCTGGCTCCCTGCAATTTGACCTCTGCTCCTGGAGAGTGCATTCTGCTAGTAACCATCACACCGCTGCTGGTGAGAGGACAATGAGCTTATTCTTCCTTACCTATTGCCTTAAGCTTATTGCATTAAGAATAGCCTATAAGTGGTGTGTAATTATTAGATTATATTATATGTGTGCTGTGACTAAATAAGATAAGAACATAGGAGGGTGTGATTTTGTAGTGTGACATCCCTTGAGAATTATGATATTAATACCATTGAATGCTGTGTTAAATAAAGAATATTAAAATGGAACTTGTCTCATTGCATCTGTCACTGAACGTGCAGTCTCTGAGAGAGAGTATCACCTGCAGGCGCTAGTTATCAGCGCCGCCACTCAGGCTACACTCCCAAGAAGTCTTCAAAGGCCTTATGTGAGCTGAGAGTGTAGACTTAACCTATGAACACTAGAGTACCTTGTTTTTCTAAAACTTAGTTAAAACATTCCAAACCCTCAATTGCATGAACTTTGGTAAGTTTGTAAGATTAGATAGAACACAGAATGGAAGGCTTAGCAAGAGATCCCAGGGACAAATAATGAAAGAATATACCCAGCGGGGGCCCAGAAAGGAACATACAAAGTGAAACCAGTCTCTAGAAATAAAAAATGGGTCCTACTGAGACGGTTTAGGAGAGACAGTGAAATGGCTAGGTAGTCAGGACAGAGGGCCCCTATCAAGAACTAGCTGGCAGAGGCAGAGAGTGATTGACAGGGCATGCTCAGGGCATTCAAATGCAAAAAGACCTTGAGGCTCACCCTAGTCCCTGACTAAGATGGGGGTGGTCACAGGTGGATACTAGGAAGTATTTGCCACCTTTTGTTTTAACCAATGGTGATCTTGACCAGTTTCAATGCCTGTT
>PVKS010030764.1:0-13525 GCA_004027875.1 Aplodontia rufa
AAAAGAACCCCTGTGTTAAATGGACTTCTCGTGGAGGTCAGAGATCTCCTTCTGAGATGATTCCCCCATACTCCCTCCCTCCAGTCTCCTAGATATCCTTCCTAATCCTCCCCCTTTCTTTCCCCCTCTCTATATCTCCAGGTATCCTAGGCAAGGATCCCCCTGTTTGTGTAAAAATTCATACATTTTGAGGTTATTATTAGGTTAGCCATCTAACATACTGTTTCCAGTTGTATTCTAGCTTCCACAAATGAGAGAAAACATTCTGCCCTTGAGTCTCTGAGATTGGTATACTTCACCTCACTCCTGTTAGAGTGGCAAAAAATGAAGACTACGAACAACGAAAGATGCTGGAGGGGCTGTGGGAAAAGAAGATCACTGTCACACTGCTGGTGGGACTGAAAACTGGTTCAGCCACTCTGGAAAGTAGTGTGGAGACTACTCAAAAAATTAGGGCTGGAACCACCTTATGACCCCAGCTATCCCACTCCTGGGTATTTTCCCAAAAGAGTTAGAATCAGCATACTATAGAGATACGGCTTCATCAATGTTTATAGCAGCTCAACTTACTATAGCTAGATTATGGAACCAACCCAGATGCCCTTCACTCGATAAGTGGATTAAAAAACTTTGGTACATATATACAATGAAATTCTACTCGGCCATTAGAGAAAATGCTATTATGGCATTTGCAGCCAAATGGATGGAGATAGAAAAAAATTATGCAGCATACATTTTAAAACACCTTTCTTAGGTGCATTCACAGATAGCCCTGTTGTCTTCTTGGTGAACTGACCTCTTTAACATTCAGTAATTTTTTTAATTGTTGGTCATATTCTGTTCTGAAGTCTTTTTTTAATCTACCTTTCATACAGGTATTCCATCTTTCTTTCAATTAATGCTTACATGGTATATTGTATATATGGAAGAGGAAGATTTTTTATTTAAAGTTATTTATAGAGAGCACAGAGTTGTTTCTTTACTCTGATTATCTTTTAATGATTGTGTCTAGACTTTATTAAATTATATTTAGTTTAATTATCACTATGATTTAGCTAAATCTTCCATGTTTGTTTTCTATTCTATATTTTATATCTTTTTTCTCTTGTGTGCATTCTTGTGGATTTGAGTATTGTTTATGATTAATTTTATCTCCACAATAAATTCAACGGTTATAGTTTTTAACATTTTTAGTTATTGATTTAGGATTTAAAATAATCACATTTAAATTTTCAGAGTCTAACTTCAGATAAAATACTGATTCATAGGTAGCATATGATTCTTATGGTTATATGCTCTCAATTCTCTTACTTATGTTTATAAATGCATAATATATTAACCCTATCTTTGCCTTACACAGCTTTTGAGGCAAAGGTCAGTGAACAATATTCCACAGGTCAAAGTTGACCCACCATAGTTTTGCAAATAAAGTTGTATTAGAATACATTTTTGTTAACATGTTAAACAAATGTTTAAATTCTTTTTTTTTTAAGAGAGAAATAACTTTATTTATCTTTTCACATGGCCTTAGTTGCTCCACCACTCAGTTGTGTACATGGGGCTGGGGTGTGAACCCAGGTCCTTGTGCTTGCCAGGCAAGCACCGAAACCGCTGAGCCACCGCTCCAGCCCACAGATGTTTAAATTCTATGTCTTGCTTTCATTCAACAATGACAGATCTGGGTAGTTACAACAAATATTGTGTTTCAATTTACAATCCCTATCATTCCCTACCTACATCTTTCAAGTTTAAAATACTTTACTGTATGGTCCTTCAAAGATATAATTTATCAACTCTCATTTTACAACAATTAAAAATAGCAAAAATGAATTTCATATTTACCTCCATTTATTCTATTTCCTGTCTCTTAATGTATTTGTGAAGTTTCAGATTTTATCTGGAAAGTATTTCTTTGACCAAAAGAATTCCCATTAACATTTCTCTTAATGTACATTTATTATCTCATTGTTTTTGTTTGGTCTATGAAAGTATATACTTTTCCTTCATTTTCAAGAAAAACTGTCACTGGATGTAGTGTTCTGTTGGATAGTGTATTAGTTAGCTTTTCATTGCTGCTACCAAAATGCTTGACAAACACAACTTACAGGAGGAAAAGTTTATTTTGAGCTCAGGGTTTCAGAGGTTTCAGTCCACAGTCAGATGGCTCCACTGTTCTTGGTCTGAGTTAAGGTTTCAAATATCATGAGAGATGAGCATATTGGAGGAAAGTTGCTTATTGCATGGATGGTCAGTAAGCCAAGAGAGGTAGGATCCAGGGACAAAACAAAAGACCCTGGGTCAGCTCTTATTTCCTCCAGCCAGAGTCTGTAGTTATCACCCAGTACAGTAGTCCTTTCAAATTATTATTCCATCAAATGAATTAATCCACTCTTTAGGTTACAGCTCTCATAATCTCATCATTTCACCTCTGAACATTGCTACAGTGTCTCATGAGGTTTGGGGGGATATCTCATGTTCAAACCATAACAGTTTTGTTTTGTCTCAGCTAATGATTTATTTTTAATATATTCTATCCTGCTATCATCTATCTTTGTTCTCATAAATATAATGTTTCTTTTTTCCCTTGTCTCCAGCATTTTGCAGTTTGAATATAACATATCTAGGTGCATGCATGTGAATGTTTAGGGCTTGGCTCTCTCTGTGCTTTGGATCCAAGGTTTGGTTAGTATCTGTTATTAACTGTGGAAAATACTTGGCTTTTGTTTTTTCCAGTATTTCTTCCATGCAGTTCTCTTTCCTTTCTGTCTCTGGAATTCCAAAAGCATACATGTTAGAACATTTAATATTGTTCCATACTTCTTGGATTTGGTTTTTTAAATTTATTTGTTTTTCTACCCTTTTCTGTTGGTGTGCTGATGTCTATTATACATCTCTAACTTCTTTAATTCTTTCCTCAGCTGTGTCAGGTGTACTGATGAGTTCCCTGAAGGCTTTCTTCACTTCTGTTAATTAGATTTTAATTTATAGCATTTCCAGTGGATTCTTATACATACTGAAGTTTTTCATCTGACTATGGATATAGTCCACTTTTTCAACTAGAACTTGTAACATATGAATTTGCTTAAAACTAAAGAAGTCATTTAAAATCACCCAGGGTTCAACATTCTACCACAAGACAAGGATAGTCATTCTCAGCAAAAATTATAGACTTTTGACTTTGATACCAAAATGGGTTTCTATTGACCAGAAAACCTTCCAGTTCCAGCTATCTAAGTAAATGAAATTTTAATAAGAAAAGCCAATAATAACCTTGAAGAGAATATTGTTGAGTACAATAAATTGACATTAAAAATATAAATTAAAGGGAGACACTTTTCTTTCATCCAGAAAGGTCTAAAATTGTTGTGTTTACATTATTCTAACACTGAGAAGACCTCTAAGTAGTAAAAATATTTGATTCTATTTTAGATACTCATAAAGGAAAATAGTTTTAAATATATGTGTTGAAATCTTACATGTGGACATAAAAATAGTGACTATTTATTGAGCCTTGAGTATAGTTCAGGCATTATTCTAAGAGGTTGCATATATTAATTCATTTATTTCTTATAATAATTCAACTAGGTAGGTAATATTATCCTCCTTACTAAAAAGAGTAGTAGAATGAAGCCTAGGAATAAGTTAGTTGATCCAGATTATAAACTAGGAAGTTCCAGAGACTTTAATTCAGTTGGTATAAATTTGGTGCTTACCCTCTTCAGTCTTTAAGCCTTTAGAAACTGTAAATGTAAAGATGATATGGAGATGAGCATTAGTCCACCTCTTCTAATGCTGGACTTGGAAAATATCCATCTCATTGTTGACCTACTGGTATCACAACTACCCAGAGCTGGGAATGAAGGGGAGAAGGGATATCCAAATATCCACATGGTCAAGAAACTGGTTCATGCTGGAGCATATCTCTGCCTGTTTTCATCCAGTACACACAGGGAGATTTCAAATAATACCCAAAACCAACAGAATTGAAAATGGAGACTTCTATCAGTTACCAGTACTCAAATATCTGGATTTTTTTTTTCATATGAGTTACTAAGGAAAAATTATCAGATACCAGATAAAAATTCAAAATTTAAAAGGATAATATAAAGTTGTATAAGTAGAAGAAATAGCCCCTACAGAAATAGAATTTTCAAAATGTGTAATTGTATACACACCACACACACACACACACACACTCCCTCACAGGCTTCCACTTGTAATGGCAGACTAGATACTTTGCACCTACCCTTTTATAAGAGGCCATTAAAAACTTTATGAAGGAAAAAATAGGAAAGATATTAATTAATATCAAAGACCCAACAAATTAGGGAATTTGTTGCTGAGGGTATGAATCAAAAGGAGATCTAGTGACTTCCTTTCTAGGGAGTATTTGCCTAAAAAGGAGAAGTACCTGGGAGGTCGAATTTTTCATGTTGAGGGATGGTGAAGCCCTACAGATTAGGGATATAGAGAAACTAAGAACTATCAACTTTTCCATGGATATCAATTTTAATATGGCAAATTTGCCATTTCTTGAGGGAAGGGCTTAAAAAGTAAGTAGAGCTTTCAGGTAAATTTCAGGAGCTGAAAGAATGGGACTGAATTTAATATCTACCAAAGGCAGAAACCCAATGAAACATACATTCTACTATGTCAGAGGAGCTGGACTTTTAATTTCAGGTACTTTGCCAGGTTATCCAACAGCCCAGAAAACTCTCACACCTTAATCCAAGACTGCTTTCATTCCTAGTTACTTGACATTTAAAAGTAAAATTCCTCTCTGAAAGAAGATACAGTCTAAATCTCACATTATTTTTCAAAAATAATTTTTTCAAATAAAAATTTCAGGAAAAAATAACAATTAAAAAGAACAATAGTCAAAATCTATGTAAACAATAGACAATAAACCTGAAACATGGAGTACCCACCCATATTTGCAAATTATATCTGTCTAAAATACTACAGTTTTAGTCATTATCAATGAGATCTACAAAATTATTATAAACAATTGGACAAAATACCATGTGATGCTGATGATCTGAAAAAAATGAATTAGAAATTATAGTGGGGATCAAGATAGCAGAATAGAAGCAATTAGCAAGTTTAGCTCTTCCACAGCGAGGAATCAAAAGGCTGAGGAACAGCTACTCAATGGGTGGGTGACTGAGGGAACATACTGAAGTTCAATGATGTGTAGTCAGAGAGTAGGACTCAAGAGATTCTGGTGGATGGAATAGAGAGCAAGAAAGAGTATGTAAGCCTCTAGCCTGCACAGGGAGTGCCAGGGTATGGCAGCAAGGAGGGATGACTCAAAAGGAGAGAGAGACATAGTGGACAAAACTGGCACAGATAAAACTGCAGAACAGAAAGAACGTCTGGGCATAGATGATCTAATAACCCTATAGCAGGCTAGTGCTTGAGAAATGGTCCTTGTTTCTCAAGTTCTAAGTGGTATGCTACGGTACAGAGCCATCTTGTGGAGATCACCCTTGAGTTTGCTGCTTTGGGAAACAGAAGTCCCAGTATTTTCCTTTCCCCTGAAGACCACAGCAAACATTTCCACATTATCCCATCCAGTTTTTACCTCGTGGCGCAGCATGGCCCTGGTAGAACACTGCTGAAGGAAACCCTTTGAAGAATATGCACTGTGAGCCAAAGACCACCTAAACTTGCCTGGAAACCAGCAAGCCAGCAGCTTGCTAGGCTGCCTTTGGAGCCAGGTATCCTCTACTGCCCCAGTGAACCCATGCACCAAAGACTCCCTGGACATGCACAGCTGCTGCCTGCAACAGGGATTGGTCCAGGCCCCTTGGTTGGGAACACCCTGGCAACTCTGCACTCTCAGAAAGCTCACCACCACCCAGGCTTACTTAGAGATAATGGAGCTGTGTTGGCTGTTGAGAAGAGGACCTTGCAAATAGGCTCCAGAACCAGAATACCAGGTTGGTTTTAGAAGCAGGATGCTTATCTACACATGGAAAAAAGTAAACATACAGTTCCACATTCCAGTGTGAATCCATTCGGTTTGGATGTCACCTCCACACTCAGAGACATTCAGTGGTTATACTGCCATTATTTTGGCCATTCAACACCACCATGATACCTGGCACTTTCTCAAACTAGAAGTCCCTGAAAGAAATCTCTCTTTTAAATACCTCAGCAAGGAGGAATTTTAGTCTTTTTGTTTTTCCATTTGCTTGTATTGTTTTCTATGTTGTTTGTTTTCCCTCATAATTTATTTTTTCATATTTTAATGTATTTAAAATTATTTAATTAGATTTTTTCTCTTTTATTGTTTTTCTTATTTCCTTTCCTTCTCTATTTTCTTTCTCCTCCTCTTTTTCTCTCTTTCTCTGCAAAGATCATTTTCAATGAGTTTTATTATACACTGATATATTATTTTATATTAGATTGTCAATGTTGCTGGTGTTATTTTTTCTTTTTAAAATGGTGCAGGCAAGGGATTGAACTCAGTACACTCAACATGTTTGGCGGGTATTTTGATGCTGAGATACATACTCCCCCAGCCTGGAGACAACACAAAGAGAGCTCCTCACCCAAAAGACCTTCACATAATAGTGAAAGAGACATCCATCCCAACATAGAAACACAGAAAACACACACACACAAAAAAAACAAAGCAATAAGAGGCCTCCAAAAGCTTTTAATTCCCCAATAAGTGAATTAATAGAAGAGGAAGTAGATGAAATGCCAAATAATTTTTTTAAGAAAACTGGTCATTAAAATCAATGAACTCAAAGAAGACACTAATAAATAACTAAATGAATTAGGGAAGATGATGCAGGATATGAAAGAGTATTTCAGTAAGAGTCACAGAAATTCTGTAAAAGAATAAAAGAGAAATCTTGGAAATGAAAATTTCAAAAAGTCAAATAACTCAAATGAAATTTTCAAAAGACTTAAGAAGAAAGAATGTCATGTCTTGATGATAAGGTGGATTAACTATAATATTCAGACATTAGTAAAGAAAAAAATAAGAAATTATGAAAAGAATAAAGTTATCTGGGACAACATTAAAAGACCAAACTTAAGGACTAGGTCTTTAGGAAGGAGTAGAGATATAGGTTAATGGCACAGAACACCTAATCAGTGAAATAATAGCAGAAAATTCATCTAATCTTGGAAATAAGATGGACATTCAGGTACTGGATGCATTTATAACCTCAAAGAGACATGACCAGAAAAGAAACCTTCCATAACATATTATAGCTAAAATGGTAAGAATGCAAAATGAAATGAGGAGTTTTTAAAATTTGTAAAAGAGAAGCACCAAGTAACAAAAGGGCATACCTGTGATTGTTACTCTGGATTTTGTACATGATTGGATTGGGAAATGCCAAGGAAATGTCTAGAATTTAGAGATTGCTAGGTGTGACTATGAGGGTCCTTCCAGAGACAACTGAAAATTAGTACAATAAACTGAGGGGTACACTCATCCTGAATGTCTGTTGCACTGTCCAAAAGGTAGGGGACATAAATGGAACAAAAAGTGGAAAAAGGAGGAAGCCACAGTAGATACAAGCTTCATTCTTCTTGATTGGGTGTATCTATTACTGCTGTGTTGCCCATGGAAATCACACTAGCTTCTTCAGTCTTCCAACATGAAATCTCACAATTGATTCTCCAGGGAGTTTCCAGGCCTTCAGTGTTGGACTGGTGCCATATCATTAATCACTCTCATTATGTGGCTTCCAGCTTCTTGGACTGAACATTTACTGGTTCCTTTGGCTCTCTACAATGCAAATGGCCATTGAGGGACCATCCAGGTTCTGATTGTATATGTCAATATATTAAATTCCCCATTATAATTATACATATACACACATCCCATTGGTTCTATTCCTCTAGATAGCCTAACACAAACCAACCAGAAAAATAGCAGATTTCTCAACAGAAATTCTAAAGGTCAGGAGGGCAGGAAGTGATGTACTTTTAGTATTTTTAAAAACAACTAGGTACTGGAGAGGTGACTCAACAGTAGAGTACTTGCCTAGCATGCACAAGGGCCCAGGTTTGATCCCCAGCAATACATATACAATTAAGTGAGGAAAAACAAAAATGTGATGAAAAAAATAAAATTAGCTCTCTCTCAAAAAGAAAAAAAAAACCTGCCATTGTAGATTACTATGTCCACCAAAGCTGTCTTAAAGAATTTATGAAGAAATAATGATCTTCTAAGAAAAACAAAAACTAAAGGAATCCATGACCCCTAAGCCAGCATTGTAGAAGATGCTTAAAGGAATTCTACACAAAAAAGAGGAAGATAAACACAACCAAGAGCTCACAGAAAATAAATCTCATTAGCAGAGAAGATAAGCAAATGAAAAATAGAAATGATGGGGCTGAAATGGTGGCTTGGTGGTTATGGTGCTTGCCTGGCATGTGCGAGGATACAGGTTCAAATCCCAGCACCATGTACACAACGAAGTGTCAGAGCAACAAAAGCCACATGAAAACTAAATAGAATTGATTCTCTCTTTTTCTCTCTCTCACTGACCCTCTCTTAAAAAATTAATTAAACATTAGAAAAACAACCTAATGACTTGAATTAGTAGATACCCTTCTATAATAACCACAGATGTAAATGGCCTTATTTCTTCAACTAAAAGACACAGGCCGGTGGGTGGATTAAAAAAACAAGACCCAACTACATGCTGCCTGCAAGAAACACACCTCACCAGCAAAGTCATACACAGGCTGAAAATGAAAGAAAAGAAAATGACTTTCCATGCAAATAGAATTGGAAAGAAAGCAGAAGTAGTTGCACTGATATCTATCTAACAAAGCAGATATCAAGCCAAAATCAGTCAAAAGAGACAGAGGTCACTACATATTGGTCACAAGAACAATTCATCCAGAAGATAGTATGATTATAAATTTATGTGCACTGAACATCAGTACACATACAGTTTCTTAAAGCAAACACCACTCAACATAAAGAAAGAGTTCAGCCCCTGTAAAATAATGGGTGCTTTGATAATCAACTGACACTATTATATCATCCAGACAAAAATCAATAAATAGACATCAGAAATAAACTATAGATCAAAAAGACTTAACAGGTGTCTACAGAATATGTCATCCAATAACAGCAGAATACACATTCTTCTCAGTGGTCATGGAATTTTTTCCAAAATAGATCATATTTTAGGCCACAAAGCAAGCCTTAACAAATAGGAAAAATATTCAAAGAATTTCTTGTACCTTAAAGATCATAACAGAATGAAAATAGAAACTGACAGAGAAACTAGACGAATACATGGAGATCGAACAATACACACTTGAATGATCAGGGGGTCATTGAAAAAATATGTGGGGGGAGGAATTAAAAGCTTCTTAGAATTAAATGAAAATGGAAACATCGCATATCAGATTATGTTGGGATATAACAAAACCAGTTCCAAGAGAGAAGTTTGTAGCTATGAATGCCTGCATGAAAAAAGTCAGAACAATCTCAAATAAGTAACATAATGATGCATCACAAGGTTTTAGACAAACAAAAATAAACCAAGCCCCACACCAGGAGAAACAAATAATAAAGATTAAAGTTGAAATTAATGAATAGAGACCAAAAGATTAATACAGAGGATCAAATGAAACAGAGTTGGTTTTTTTGAAAAGAGAAAATAATTGATAAACTCTTAGCCAAAATAACCAAAAGGGAAACCCCAAATAAATAAAATTAGAGATGAAAAGGGGCACATTACAACAGATACTTCTGAAGTTCGGAGGATCATTAGGGACTATTTTAAAAGCTTCCTCAAACTACTTCATGAAATAGAAAGGGAAGGAATACTTTCAAACTCATTCTATGAAGCCAGTCTCATCCCAATAACCAAGCTGAATAAACACACAACAACAACAACAAAAGAAAAGTATCAATAACATTGATG
Organism: Aplodontia rufa; assembly: GCA_004027875.1. Taxonomy (NCBI): domain Eukaryota; kingdom Metazoa; phylum Chordata; class Mammalia; order Rodentia; family Aplodontiidae; genus Aplodontia; species Aplodontia rufa. The sequence goes on from PVKS010030764.1 coordinate 9,915, forward strand.
AACATAGGTGTAGAAATCCTCAATAAAATGTTTTTAAACTGAATTCAAAAACATATTAAAAAAGATTATGCAAGATGATTAAGTTCATTTCATTCCAGCAATGCAAGGATGGTTCAATATATCCATATCAATAAAAGTAACACATGACATAAATAGAATCAAGAATAAATCACATGATCATCTCAACAGTTGCAGAAAAAGTTTCCAACAAAATTGGACATCCATTTACAATAAAACTTTGAAGAAGCTAGATGCAGAAAGATCTTACCTCAACATTATAGAGGCTATCAACATTATACTGAATGAAAAAAAAAAACCCTGAAAACATTTCCTCTAAATTCAGGAACAAGACAAGGATGTCTACTCTTACCATTCCTATTCAAAATAATACTGAAAATTTTAGCACAATTAGACAGTAGGAAATAAAAAGTATACAAATAGGAAAGGAAGAACTATAACCATCCTTATATAAAGGTGATATGATACTGTACTTAGAAGAACATTTACATTAAATGTAAAGACTAAAGAACATGAACATTTTTAGATTTGATAAATATATTCAGCAAAGTGAACATAATACAAAATCAGTAAACAAAAAAAATCCATATAATAAATCCACTGAAAAAGAAATCAGGAAATAACCACATTCACCACAGCTTAAAAAGCATAAACAAAAACAGCAAAACCTAAGAATAAACCTAACCAAGGAGCTCAAATATGTCTACAATGAAAATTACACAACACTGAAGAAAGAAATTGAAGAAGACACTATAAGATGGAAATACCTTTCCTGCTCATGGATTGGTAGAATTAATATTGTTAAAATAGCCTAATAATGAAAATGATCTACAGATTCAATGTAATCTCCATCAAAATACTAATGACATTCTTCACAGACCTAGTGAAAAAATTCTAAATCCACACGAAAGCAAAAAGACCCTGAATAGCCAAAACAATACTACACAACAACCAAAGCAATGATGAAGGGATCACAATACCCGATTTCAAAATATACTACAGAGCCATAATAATGAAAACAGCATGGTATCAGCATTTTTTAAAAAAGGACACATAAACCAAAGGAATAGAAAACAGTACGGAGAAATAAACTCATGCAGCTATAACCATCTGACAAGGGTGTCAAAACATCTTGGTAAACATACCTGTTAACAAATGGTGCTGTGAAAACTAGATACCCACATGTAGAGGATGGAAACTAGATCTCTCTCCCTCTATATAATAATCGATTCAAAATGGATCAAATACCTAAGCAGAGCTGAAATTTTGAGACTTCAAGAAAAAACATAGGAGAAACACTTCACGGTATAGGCTGAGGCCATGAATTTCTGAAAATAGCTTAGGAAGTAATATCAAGAATATACTAATGGGATTGCATTCAATTGAAAACTTCTGCACAGCAAAGGAAACAGTTAACAGAATGTAGAGACAACCCACAGAATAGGAGGGAATCTTTGCCAGTTGCAGAAGATTAAAATCCACAATATATTTAGAGTTAAAAAAAAACCCACAAATAATCTAATCAACAAATGGGCAAATGGACTCTAAAGACACTTCTCAAAAGAAGTACAAATGGCTGATAATTATATGAAAAATATTCAACATCTTTAGCCAACTGGAAAACGAAAAGCAAAACTATATTGAGATTCTGTCTCTCCCCAGTCTGCATGTTAATCATCAAGAATACATATGACAATAAATGCTGTTGCTGGAATGGTGGCTTAGCAATTGGAGCACTTGCCTGGTGTGTGCAAGGAGCCAGGTTGGAATCCCAGCACCAAATAAACAACTAAGCGTTGGAGAAACAAAGGCCAGATGAAAAAATAAAGTTGATTCTCTCTTTCCTCTTTCTCACTCTCTCCCTTAAAAAAAAATCTATTACAAAAGTAAATGCTGGGCAAGAATGAGGAAGGGTGGGGGCAGGGAGAAAGAAACCATTATATATTGTTGGTGGGAATGTAAATTTGTACAGCCACTACGCAAATAAGTATGGGGATTCCTCACAAAAATAAAACAAAATTACCTTATGATCCAGCTAAATCACTCCTCTGTATATATCCAAAGGAATGAAAGTCAGCATTCTATGGAGATACCTGCATATCCATGTTTATTGCAGCCTAATTCACAGTAGCAAAGGTATGGAATCAGCCTCAGTGATCATCAATAGAAGAATGCATAAGCAAAATGTGGTATATGTACATGTTGGAGGCTTATTCAGTCATAAAGAACAAAAGCATGTCATTTGCAGAAAAATGGATGAAACTGGAGATCTGAATGCTATGTGAATTAAGCTAGACTCAGGTATCACAGGTTTTCTCTTGTGTGGAATACAGAAAAGAAAAAGATAATAGGAAAATAGAAAGGAGACTATTAGAGAAGAAGAAGGGAATCAGGGGATGGAAGAAAGAGGGATAAAAGAGGCGAATGGGGGTGGAAATAATCAAAATACGTTGTATGCATGTACAAATATGCCACAGTGTAACTCATTGTTCCATGTAATGAATATGCACTAACAATTAAAAAAGAAGCATAGATTAGAATAAAATAGTGATTACCAAAGCCTGGGAAGCATGTGGGGAAGTTGGGCAGGGACAGAGGATGGTCAATGGCTATAGGAATGCAAGTGGAAAAGAAGAACAACTTCTGCTGTTCCACAGCACTCTAAGATAACTTTGGTTGACAATAATTAATTGAATATTTCAAAATCACTAGTAGAGAGGATTCTGAATGTTTCCAATACAAATAAATAGTATGTATCTAAAAGGCTAGATATGCCAATCATTCGGATCTGATCATTACACATTGTATACACACATTGAAATGTTACAGTGTATTGCATAAATATGTACAATTACTATGTATCAAATTAAATGCATTTTAAAAAGAAAGTATAGAGGGGCTGGAGCAGTGGCTCAGCGGTTACGGCGCTTGCTTGGCATGTGCAAGTACACGGGTTCAAACCCCAGCACCCAATACACAACTAAGTGTCGGAGCAACGAGAGCCATGTGAAAAACTCAATAAAAATTGATTCTCTCTGTCTTTCTCTCCCTCTCTCTCACTGACCTTCTTTCTTAAAAAAAAAAAAAAGAAAGTATAGAACTAAAGAATACAATGATAAAAATTAAGAACCTAATAGATGGGCTTAACACTGCTGAAGAGAAAATTAATAAACTAGCAGGCAGAACAGAAGCAAAACATCTGAAATGAATCACAGAGAGACAAAATGTGGGACATACATGGGGGAGGATAAAAGGCATTAAAAGAGATGATCTAAATACATCCAGTGTGAGTTCCAGAAAGAGAACAAACACAGAAACAGTGCCTGAAAAAATAAAAACACTGATATTTGAATTCCTATTATTGAAAGAAAAGAGTACCTATCCAATAAGTCTTTTTTTTAAATTTTTGAGCAACCTTACAAGATTTTAACAAAATAATATAAAATGTGTATATATTCTGGATATTGCATTTATCCCCAGGAGTGCCCCCCCCAATTACCCTCCCTTATCCCTCCCTTCCCCTTCCCACTGTAGCTCTAAAAAAAGTATTAGATTGTAAAGCATTACATCTTATCTGAATTTAACTCATGTTT
>PVKS010030764.1:13625-24178 GCA_004027875.1 Aplodontia rufa
GGTTAAGCTGATTTTACTCATCATGATCTCTTCCATAGCCATCCATTTACCTTCGAAGGCTGCAAGGTCATTGTTTCTAATTGCTGTGTAATATTCCATGGTATAAATGTACCACAGTTTTTGGATCCATTCTTCCTGTGAGGGACACCGGGGTTGTTTCCATAGCCTAGCAATGGTAAATTGTGCTGCAATGAACATCGATATTGCTGTGTCACTGTAATGTGCTGTTTCTAAATCCCCTGGAAAAATATCCAGGAGTGGAATAGCAGGGTCATATGGTGGAGTCATCCCTAATTTCTTAAGGATTCTCCATACTGCTTTCCAGAGGGGCTGTACCAGTCTGCAGCTCCACCAACAGTGTGTTAGTGTTTTACTAGCAATGCCTTGGGAAAAAAGTTGAAAACATGCAATTAATTATATGAAACATGGAGGCCTTGAACAGGCTCTACAGAATTGCTGCTTCTCCCCCTTGTCAGTGTACGTAAGATCTTAGAATGAAAGCAGCCAGCACCAGAGACAAGTTTCTACTCACTAAGTTGTATTGACTGTAAAATAAGAATCATTGATAAATCATGTGTACACTACAAAAAAGTAGTCCTTAAGAATGCAGGGAGTAAAAGGAGGAAGAAAGCATAAAAGAACTTGACAGATGATTGAAGGTGAAAATCCCTGCTGTTGTGATGGAGATTAAGCCTTCATACTGAGGAAATCACTCTCATTATCTAAACACCTTGAGGACAGGGTCACTTGTGCCTTTCATTTCTTCTTTGCATGTTTCTGTTTAAAGTTTTTAACAGTCTATGCAACTTTTCTAATAGTGAAACTACTAAAAAGTGTTCTTATAATAGATTTATCAGTTTTAGCAAAGATAAATTAACCAACTTTCAAATACTTGAAGTGAAATATGATATACCATAAGAGATAATCTGTGGTAATAATTTAGTTCCTAATTATTCCTATAGTGCTTCAGCTTCACATATATCAGCTTTTTGTATTACTAAATTGAAAAATACTTATAAGTAAAGAGAATTCTGATGAGATGCTGGATAAATCAGCACTTATATTATGTTTGCACATTATTCCTGTCCTGAACACTGAAATTTTATGTAAATGTCAAGGTTCTTATTCCTATTTTCAACATGCTGTATAGATAAAGGAAACTGTTCTGTAGAGGCTGATCTGCTTGAAGTTATTTAAAAGCATTTCATGATTTGAATGAGAGCTCATTTGATTATTTATTATGACCTTTCACATTATAATTACTATAATATTCTTCTGTTTCAATAGAAATAAAAAGTTGGTTGCAGAATCAAACTCTCTAGATCAGATGCTTTATAAAACAGCAGGAACTTTCCAAATATTAGGAAAGTATTTGCTAATTTCTAGCATATTAGCATGTTCTTATGAACAGCTTAAAGCTAGCTATCCAGGGGAAAAAGCAAACTACAATTAACCAGAAAATAACTTTTGTACATGCCAGTCTAGCGATCCTCAAGCTACATTTTATTTTTTTTCTTTCCAAAATTAAATGTGAACATTCCTCTTGGATCCAAACTAATATTAAGCACCATTACTTCCACTGTTACTACATTAAGACCTGAAAAACTTTTTTTTCTTTTTTTCACTATGAACATGTTTTCTTTCTCTTTTAGCATCTAATGGGCAGATTTTCATTTTTGCAGGGAGGAAAGACTTTATTCCCAACACCCAGATCCTTGCTCTGAACTTGGGTGATGAACCTGGGATTCATTGAAGGACATACCATGGGGATCTGGAATGATCTGCAACTAGTAGGAGCTTATTTGCAAACCAGATTATCCGAGCAGAGTCTGTAAGTGTTAAACAGGTCTAGAGAGGTTCTGTGATCCTCACCCTGCAAAAAAGAGTTAAAACCACTGGAAGAAACCCTGGACTTTATCAGTCAGCCAGGAAGTGAAGTCTTGATGAAGAAGTTTAAGGAAATCTCTTCTAACTGTGCTCACACCAAAGTCCGTGAGTTAATCTGGTAGCAAAGAATCAGTTCAAACATTGGGAAAGGGAACTAGAAAAAATAAGTGAAACATATCAGGGCAAGTACCTTCAGAGAAGCCCATGGGGTTGGCATAAACCTTTGTTTCAGGTGAAAGAGTAAAGTAATTCAAGGTAACCTGAGTATATGAGAAGGAAACTGATCAGGTGAGACCCAGTTTGTATACTTACACAATGTGGCTTCTAATTGCCTGCAGAAAAAATGACTTTTATAATGACACAAAGAGACATACTAAAGGGAAGAGGTTAGTCCGTGTATACAGTTGAATCGCTCAAAAGTAGCTTAGGGAAGGAACTTATGTTTCTCAAGGAGTTACAGGAAAGCTCATGATTTGAGGGCAAACCTTGTCAAGTGGAGGGTTCGTTGTACCTTCTGTTCTTTTGGGATCTTCAGAGACCCCCCCAAAAAGATGGCAAATTGGAGGGTGCTTGACTATGTTTTTGCTCTGCTCCTACTACCTCCCAACCAGAAGAGTTCTTTATTTAGCACAGGGGCTAACTGTATTTGCGAGTTGGAATTTCTCACCTTGAGCTCTAAGACAGTAGGAATGAAGGCGTTGTGTGGCTTGGCAGCACCATCATGAGGAGCCACCTTATGAAAGCTACACTGAATGTTTCCATATATGTAGGAAAATGAACCTGAGACCTATGTCAAGCTCCAGTCTAGGTTCTAGATAGTGGCTCTTGCCTCCTAAGTTTCCAGCTCCTCAGAGACACCTCTGATGATGTCCTACTTCCTCTGCTCTTTTGGTTTGGATACCACTGGTCCTGATCCTTCTCACGAATAAGCATAAAGGAGGTGGCTGGTTTTTGCATAAAGGAGGCTTTATATTAACTGTGTCAGTGCAAATTTCAGAAATAAAAGTCTAATGAGGCAGAACATGAGACACTATCTTAATTAGCTTTGTAGCTTTGCAGCCTGTTGTTTTTATATGAAGTGTTGGATAAAGCTGGGAACTGAGAACTTACACCCAATTCTAGAAATTCTGTGCTGAAAGGATAATGGCGATAAAAATGTATATTAGTAATAAAGGCTGATGGCTGAGATCAGGAAAATGAAGGTAGAAAGGCAAGCTAATGCATGATAAATGAGTTGGTGCATTGAACTGGACATTTTTTTTCTATTCATCAGCACTCTGTTTTCCTCTAATATGGCTTAGATGGTTTGCCAAGAGGCATGAGCTTTGGGGAGCATTCGTGCAAACCAGTGTGCTTGTGGGCAGTTTAGGCAGCCAATGAGGTGATCTGCGAAGCAACCGGTAGGAAGTGCGGGGGAGAGGAGATCAGAAGGAAGTGTCATTTGAGATGGTATGGTGTAGCTGGAAGCAAGTGTCTCTGCAAAACACATAAAAAATCTCCCAGAAAGAAACAATGGTCATAAAAGCTTCTGAAGGAAGACAAAGAAATGCTGATTTCTCACAATAAGAGAAAGTATTTAAATCTAACTGAAAAGTGTCTAGACTCAAGTTCCCAAATTAGCTACAATTTACCAAACTTAATTAAATTGATTTTTCTTGTAAATATTAACAGAACGTGAAACTCCTTTTCTTCTGCAAGGGAAAAACCCTGAATCACTATTTAGGGAATACTGCTTCCTCAGGAAAAATAAAACGTTTTTTATCTAAAAGGACAAAGGGGATTCAACAATGAAATAAAATGAGACTTGTTCTCTGCTTCATTAAGCAAAATTATGTTGAAAGACACAACACTATAGATTAACAAGGATTGTATTCCAATTTTTACTTTTTTTTTTTAAGAGAGAGGGACAGTGAGAGAGAGAAAGAGAATCATCTTTATTCAATTTTTCATGTGGCTTTTGTTGCTCCACCCTTTGCTGCATATGTGATGCCTGGGTTTGAACTTGTATCCTCCTGCATGCCAGGCAAGTGCCTTAGCTGCTGAGCCACCACTCCAGCCCCTCCAAATATATTCTAATTCTAAACTCAGGGCCAACCATTACCTTTCTGTGGCACTCATTCCATGATAATTGAAATTAGTTTTCCTTTTCCTTTAATTGACAAAAATGACCTTGTCCACTGCAAACTGGTATAAAAAAAAAATTGTTCTTGGGGCTGGAGTGGTGGCTGGCTCAGCAGTAATGGCACTTGCACAATATAAAACTGCTCAAAGACTTAGTACAATATCAACTAGAGTGGAAAATGTCTCCATAACTTTCATGTTGCTTATACGTTATAATGACATTTCTGAATACTAGGTTAAAATATACTGCTAAAATTTACTTTTAAAAGTGTGTATACAGCAAAATCTATGTTCATAGCAGCTCAATTTATAATAGCTAAATTATGAAACCTACCCAGATGCCCCTCACTGGATGAATGGATCCCAAAGCTCTGGTATATATATAAAAGGCAGTTTTACTCAGCTATTGGAAGCAACAATATTGCATCCATTGAAGGTAAATGGATGGCAATGGAAGAAATCATGCTAAGCGATGTTAGCCAAACCCAGAGAGTCAAGGGCTGAATGTTTTCCCTCATTTGTGGAGGCTGGAACTAAACCCAGGCTTGGGAAAAAGGTGGATAATTCATGGACTAGAACCATAGAACAAAAAATGCAACATGTTAATATTTAGGAGATACAGTTGCAAGATACTGCATCTGATATTTGAACAAGCTATACTGCATGCCTTTAGAAAAATGTAAATGTTTAATCCTATTGTCAAATATATCGAAGAATAACAAGGGATGTAGGAAGGGAGGAGAAGGGGAAATGTTGGAACAGAGATAAAACAAGGTACATTCCAAGCATTTATAAGTTTGTCACTGTATATACTATAGTCATGTATATAAAAATGTTCTCCATAGGTATAATAATTATAATACTGTACTTTGGTTTTTTAGGAAAAAATATAGGACCCAGAAGAGAGGCAAGGGATTGGGGGATGGGAGGAGGCAGGTAGAGGGGTATGGGATGGGGGGATATTGACCAAATTGTATTGCTGTATTGTGTGCATCTAGGAATACAGGGCAACAAATCCCATCGTTACATATAACTATAAGGCACTAATAAAAAAATTTCTTAAAAAGTGTGTATAGTCTATCATTTGCAACTTTTACTTTTTTTTTTTTAATGTTTTTGGCAGTGCTGGGGATGGAACCCAGGACCTTGTTCATATTAGGCAGGCTCTCATCAATGAGCCCAGACCCTTCCAATTTCCTTTCTAAAGTGTGGCTAAAAGAAAATCTTAAATGCACATGTAGTTTGCATTTGTGACTCATCCCATATTTCTGGTGGATGAGGCAACTCTAGAGACACCAAAGAACATGCCCTCCCTATGGAGAGATCAGTCACATCTCCAGTTCCTCCTGGGAAGAAAGTATATGACTTGCTTGGTTTTATCTTTCCTGAGACTTGGCAGAGAGCAGAGCAAGGTATAAGTAGTAAACAAAACACCAGCACCAATTGCCTAAAAACTGTGACATATGTGATGGCTACTTTTGTGTCACTTGAACTGGGCAATTGCGTGCTCAGACATTTGGCCAAATATTATTCTGGGTATGTCTGTGAGGGTGTTTTTGGAGAAGTTTAGCATTTCATCAGTAGATAAATAAAGAAGATTGCCTTCCCTAGTGTGGGCAGGCCTCGTCCAATCAGTTGAAGTCCTGAAGAATAAAAAAACCTGAGCAAGTGCTAATTCCCCTGGGCTATTGAAACGAGGCATCAGTGTTTCTTACCTCTTAGTTTCAGACAAATACTGGCTCTTCTTGGATCTTAAAGCTGCCAGTCTTCAGACTGAAACTTAAACCATCAGTTTTCCTGGGTCTTCCGTCTGCTGATTGCAAATCTTGGGACTTCTCACTCTCCAAATTACCTGAATTAATTTCTTATACAAGTGTCAATATATAGACACACATAGTCATGTGTCACAAAGAGGGGGATATGCTCTGAGAAATGCATCACTGATGATTCTGTATTGTATGAACCTCATAGGATGTATTTACACAAACTTACATGGCCTGAGTCAACCATTCAACGTGGCCTTTTGATGCAGTCAAGGGTCATAGTAAATATAAGATGGATGAGGCTGCAAACAGCATAATATGGCATGCTATTTTATGGTAAACAATTTTTATAAACAGGAGTACACTTTAAAATAATGATAAAAATTAACAGGTACTTCATATCATTATCAAATATTATGTGTCATACATAGTTGTATGTGCTATGCTTTTCTATAATTGGCAGTGAGGTTGGTCTGTTTACCCCTGTATCACCATATTGCACTATAATGTGATGGCTATAGTGTAATTAGGCAGCAGAAATTTCCAGCTTTATTATAATCTTTCAATAAACATTTATTTTTAATTAACTTGTAATATTTGTGCTTATCTATGGAGTGCAGGATCATTCAATACATGTATATAGTGTGTAATGATCAAATTGGGTTAATTAGTATGTCCATTATAATCTTATGGGACCACTGTCATATATTGGTCTGACTAAAATGTCACTATATGCCACTATGAATATTAGGACTATGAATATCTCCTAATAGTGATTCTTTTCTCTGGGAAATACTGATTAATACAATATATAAATTGATTACTTTTATAATATAATCTTACACAATATCAAGACTTCAAATGTTAGCAAGTTAGAGTTCAACTGCCTGAAAATATTCTACAAATGACTTTAAGATGGGTTCATCTGTTGATATTCTAAATCTCAATTTGCTCACTGGAGAAACAGTATCTCCCTCATGGGGACATTGTGAGAGCTACAGAAGATGCTTAAGGTAGTGATTGGTTCGTCTCAGTTTCTACTTAAAAGTCATTTAGTCCTGTCTTGTTTCTCATGCAAGGAAACCAATATTGAAATGGTAAACATAACTGAGATACACATTCTCGCTAGAGAACTCATGTGATAAGTTGGGTTTTCAAGTAGTAGGCAAAATTCATCTTGCATGCTTACGTGCCTGAGGGCACATGACACTTTCTTCATCATGCCAGCACACTTCCAATGACCAGAAGGCAAAGTCATGTGAACTACAGAGCAAAGAAACAGGTGGGGTTCCATCAGGGTGGGCTGCCCAGGGGTGCATTTGTGTGGGAGGACTTGTACATGGTAAGGTTAGGGGTTCCCATTTTCAAACCCACAAGGCTCTTTATACATTGCTTAGGAGGCCAACTCTTTGCAATCTAAAAGCTCTTAAATCCTCAGTGTCCTAAACCCATCACTAGGGTATTTTCTCCAGCTTTGGCAGAACTGCATCAAGGACAGAGATTCGCAGACACCAGGAGAGGAGCTTCTGTTGTGTTGTCAACAGAGAAGAAGCCATCTCCCTCTTCTCTTGTTGCTTTTATTCAATAGCTTGTAGCTTTCTGACAAAAGTACTATGTCTTTCTAATTTATATTTTATGCAATTCTATTCTAAATAAAAGAGAATAGTTGATTTCTGTAGTTTACCTGAGATTTCTCACTTTTACAATTCGAGCATGGAAAGGGAAGCTAGGAAGTCCTGTGATTACAGATCATGAAAGGATGTTAATGAAAAGCACAAACTGCAATTCACGCACAGAAAAGGTACAGAAATGACTGTTATCAATGATCGTGCCTCAAGTCTCAGGAAAATGTGTATGGTTATTGAAATGATGAAAACGATGGAAAACTGGACGCTGGTGGGCAAAAGATGAACTGTTTCATCTACAAAGGTAGAATCAGTCACTAAGGAGTCTTCAGCTCAGAGCTTGAAATAATCACCTAATTGGAGGGATGTTTTCTTCTCCATAAATCAGATTCATATACACTTCCTATGCAGCTGGGTGATAGGGAACGCGCTTGCCATGCCCTTGAAAGAGCATGTGTGTGCGGGGGGGGGGGACTGCTTGCCTTTTGAGTCAGATTCATATGAACTGGGGGACCTGGTCGAGCATCCTTCTAGATCACTGCACCTTGTGAACTGTTTGGACAGCAGTCCTTTGGCTGACGAGAAGGCTCCCAGAAGTTTACAGCTCCTTCTAGCAAATGGAACTTTATAGAGCTGGGCGCTTCTGTGAAACTGAAGCAGTGCAGGGGACCCCCTTCAAACCCCAATTCTTGTGATGAAGTCAGAATGATTTCAGGCATGTTGTTCAGAATAAGAGGGATGAGTTTATTGAAGGAAAGGGAAAGGGGAAAGAGGATACTCTCAAGGGAGAATCTGGGTCCTCTCAGAAAGGAGAGGAACTGTGTACCTCTGCTGCACTCCAGTTTTATTGGGGATCCCAGAGAAGTTTCCAGAGAGGCCTGCCCAGGTCCACCTCTTGACTTTTGATTGACAGAACAATGACTTCAGACTGCCACTGCCAAGCCCCCACTGCCAAGACAAGTCTAGATCACCTTGATCCATGCTAACAAATTCTAATTGGAATCATAGCCATAAATTTTTAAAGATTTTATAATTAGAAGAAATTATCCTTATCTCCCCAAGTTTTGGGATGTGCTTACAAAATTCCCCCCCTTCAGGGTGACTAGGGTTCCTCTTATTGACATTATTTTGGCCCTCCATGTCTCCTGCATTTGCTGAGGGATGTGACATAGCCTGTCTACTTAGGCCAGGCAGGGATGCAGGTAAATTGCTTCTTGGAAAAGAAAGAATGTGGGGCCTACCTCTTCTTCTACAAGGTGCAGGGTTTCTGGTCTGATTTCTAGATTTTTGATCAACTTTGAATTGAGTTTTGTGCAGGGTGAGGGAGATTGAAATTCATTTTACTACATATGGATTCCAGTTTTCCCAGCACCATTTGTTAAGGAGACTGTCTTTTCTCCAACTTGTTTTTGGCCCCTTTGTTGAGTATGAAGTAACTGTATTTATGGGACTTTGTTTCTGTGTCTTCTATTTTATTCCATTGATCTTCATGTTTATTTTGGTACCAGTATTATGCTCTTTTTATTACTGTAGCTCTGTAGTATAATTTGAAGTCTGGTATTGTGATTCCTCCAGCTTCACTTTTCTTGCTAAAGATTACTTTGACTGTTCCGGGTCTCTGATTTTTCCAAGTGAATTACATGATGGCTTTTTCTAATTCCATGAAGAAGTTCATTGGAATTTGGATGGGTATTCCACTGAATCTGTATAATGCACCAAACATTCCAATACATTGGCTCAGGAATTGACTTCCTAAACAAGACCCCTAAGCACAAGAAGTAAAAGGAAAAATCAATAAATGGGATGGCATCAAATTAAAAAGCTTCCTCACGGCAAAGGAAACAATTAAGAGTATGAAGAGAGAACTACAGAATGAGAAAAAAAATCTTTGCCCCTGCACCTCAGACAGGAAAAATGAATATCCCACTCAATAAATGGGTAAAAAGAACTAAACAGACACTTCTTAAATGAAGAAATACAAATGGTCAACAAATACAAGAAAAAATGCTCTAGCAAATAGAGAATTGCAAATTAAAACTACACTGAGATTTCACCTCACTCCAGTTAGAATGGCAAGAACCAAGAATACGGACAACAAATGTTTGTGGGAATGTGGGGAAAAGGGTACACTTATACACTGTTGGTGGGACCACAAGTTGTTACAACCACTCTGGAAAGCATTTTGGAGATTCCACAAAAAACTTGAAATGCATCCACCATTTGACCCAGCTATCCCATTCCTTGGTATATATCCAAAGACCTAAAAGTACCATACTAGCACGATGCAGCCACATCAATGTTCATAGCAGCTCAATTTACAATAGTTAAGCTATGGAACCAACTGATGAATGGATAAAGGAATTGTGGCACATACACACAACAGAGTACTACTCAGCTGCAAGAATGACAGACTAACGTTATGTCATTTGCTGGCAAATATATGAAATTGGAAGATATCATGCTAAGTAAATAAGCCAGTCTGAAAAAATCCAAAGGTTAAATGTTCTCTCTGATGTGTGGAAACTAATGCAAAATAAGGAAAAGGAGGAAGGAGGAATGAAATAGGGAAAGTTAATGGAAGGAATCAGAATTAACTTCCTCATGTCCACATATGAACATAATGTAGTGAACTTCATCAATATATAATTCAATGAGGCACTAAGAAAGGGTGGGGGGAGAAAGCCATTTAGTAAACAACAGAAGAACCAGCAGTGGGAAGAAAAGGGAGAAGGGGTCGGGGGATATTCTGGGGACTGAATTAGAATAAGCTATACTGCATGCCTTTACAAAAATGTTAATGTTTATCCTATTGTCAAACATATCTAAAAAGAACAAGAGGTGATAGCAAGGGAGGAGAAGGGGAAACATTGAAACTGAGTTAAAACAAGGTGCACTCCAAGCATTTATAAGCATGTCACTGTATATACTATTGTCATTTATATAAAAATGGTTTTGTAGGTATAAGAATTATGTCACTATACTTGGGTATTTTAGGAAAAATATATGACCCAGAAAGAGAGGAAAGGGACTAGGGGATGGTAGGAGGGAGGTGAGGGGTCCTGGCGTCAGATATTGACCAAATCGTATTGCTGTATTATGTGCATCTACGAATTTGGGACAACAAATCCCATCATTATGTACAACTACAATGCATCAA
>PVKS010030765.1:0-24075 GCA_004027875.1 Aplodontia rufa
TGTCTTTTGGATGAAAGCTGTGCTGGCAGGTGCGGTGTGCTACCTCCCGTGGTTTTAACGTCTTCCTCCTGGCTGATGAGGGCTGTGTCTATGCTGTTTGTGGTTACTCCTCCTGGCCTCACACTCATGGAGGGAACTCGCCTTTCCTCATCCTCCGTGTGTGTTGGAGAGTAGTTCACTTCTGGACTTCCTTCTGCTCCTTGAGCTCATGTGTCTGTTTCTATGTTGGTATTGTAGTGCATTGATTACTATGATTCTGAAATGGGATTTAAAATCAGGATGTGTGATGTTGTCAGTTTGGGTCTTTTTGCTCACAGATGCTTTAATCACTCCATCTCTTTTGTAGTTCTGTACTAATTTTAGCATTATTTTTATATTTCTGTAAAATGTCATTGAAATTTGGATAGGATTGAATCTAAATTGCTTTGAGCAGTATGGCCACATTAACAGTATTGACTCTTCCAATCCATGAGCATGAATATTTTAAAATTTATTTGTATCTACTTTGATTTCTTTCATCAAATGATTTCTAGTTTTCCATGTACAGACCTCTCAGTTTTTGGTTAAACTTATTCCTAAATGTTTCATTCTTTTGATGCTACAGGTTGAATCTTTCCTATCCAAAATGCTTGGGACCAGAAGAGTTTTGGATTTGGGACATTTTTTAATTTTAGAATACGTGCATAGATAAAATGAGATATCTTGGAAATGGGACCTACATCTAAATGGTAAATTCATAAATGTTTCACATATGCCTTATACACATAACCTGAATATAATTTTATACAATATTTATAGAGTGCATTCATTTTGACTATGACTCATCATTTGCAATCAGGTGTAGAAATTTTCACTGTGGCATTATATGAGCACTTAAAAAGCTCCAGATTTTGGAGCATTTCAGATTTTGGATTTTTGGATGAATGCTACTCAACCCATATTATAAACAGGATTTTTGAAAATTTCTTTTTTGATAGTTTGTGCACATGATTTTTGATGTTGATTTGGTGTCTTGAGAATTTACTGAACTTGTTCACTCTAGTAGTTTTTTTTTTTTTTGGTAGAGTCTTTAGATTTACACATGCATGATCCTGTATGCTTCAGATAGAGGTGGCTTAACTTCTTTTTCCATCTGCATGCTTTTCATCTCTTTTTCTTGTCTGATAGCTCAGGCTAGGACTTCTAATACTATGTTGAATGAAAGCATTGTGTTCGTATTCTTTGTTTTGTCCCTGATCTTAGAGGAAAAACTTTCAGCTTGTTACTGCTGAGTAGAGTTAGCTGTTGGGTTGTCGTATATGGCCTTTATCACTTTGAGATACATCTCTTCTGTATCTTATTTGTTGAATTTTTATCATGAAAGCAGGTTGAATTTTGTTAAATTATTTTTCTTTATTTATTAAGATGGTCTTATGATTCTTTAATTCTGTCAATGTGATGTGTCACATTTACTGATCTGCACATGTGAAACCATCCTTATATCCCAGGGATAAATTCCACTTGATCACGATGCATGATCATTTTAATATATTGTTGAATTTGGTTTGCTGCTATTTTGTTAAAGATTTTTGCATCTGTGTTCCTCAGAGACATTGTAATTTTTCCCATATACTTCCCTAAACTGGATTTGTCATCATTATAAAATGAGTTTGAAAATATTTCTTCCTCTTCAATGTTTTGTAAGAGCTTAAGAAGGTTTGATATTCATCCTCTAATGCTTTGGTAGAATTCATCAGGTGGTCATCTGGTTTCTTTGTTGGGAAACATTTTATTACTGCTTGAAACTTCTAACTTATCTTCTTACTTGACATTAGTGTGTTAAAATTTTCTATTCTTCATGATACAGTCTTGGTAGGCTTATTTTTATAGGACTTTATTCATTTATTCTAGGTTGTTCATAGTGGTCT
This sequence comes from Aplodontia rufa, assembly GCA_004027875.1. Classification (NCBI taxonomy): domain Eukaryota; kingdom Metazoa; phylum Chordata; class Mammalia; order Rodentia; family Aplodontiidae; genus Aplodontia; species Aplodontia rufa. The sequence continues at coordinate 1,908 of PVKS010030765.1, forward strand.
TTCCAGACCATTTGCATTTCTGTGATGTCAGTTGTAATGTCCACTGTTTTGGGATTTGAGTGTTCTCTCTTTTTCTCCCTTTAGTCTGGCTAGAAGTTTGTAATTAGTTACTTTTTCCCCCAAAGCCAACTTTTGAATTTGTTTGTCTTTCTATTGTTTTTCTAGTTGAATTCATTGGTTTGTAAACTGATCTGCAGTCAGGCCAGGTACTGAGAGCTCTCTGTTGGTTTTCCCCAGGGAGGCACCCGGAAATGCTCAAGTTTGTGTGCCTTCTCCCATCCTAAAGAGTCAGGTCAGCTATCTGCATGTGCTTGAAAAATCTTCTGCAGAAGCTCACGTTTGAAGTCCACGCAGATGCATGCAGGAATTCAGACCATCATGGGAGCATTAGCCCAGTTGGGAATCCAGGGGTGCAACATCCCAAGTTTGTGAACTTACTGATGAAGTTTTCAGAGCAGTTAGTAGGAATTTCAGTCCTTTTTCAGTCCTTTGTTGAGAGCAGATTCCTGGTATGGTGGGTGGGCTTTTTTTTTTTCCCTTTCACCCCATAACGTCATCTGTTGCCCACTCTAGCACCGTAGTAGCAGCTCTCAGCATCTCACCATGAAGGAATGCGTGTGTATTTCTTTTCCAGTGCCCTGCCTACCCAGATGCTTTATGCATTGGATGTTTGCTCTACCCGAGAAAATTTTCCCATTATAAAAATACTGCATGTTCATCACAAATGGTAAAACGTCCAAAAATCCCAAAGGAAAAAAATTAATGTATGATTTAACTTTGAAAAGTATCAATGCTAAATCTTGCTTATTTCCTGGGAGAATTGTTTCTATTTTGTACATAAATATTTTTCTTTATTTGTTGGTGCACTATGATTCTACATAATTGTGGGACTTATTGTGGCACATTCATGTAAGTACATAAGATAATCTGATCAATTTGATTCCTTAGTGTGTACCTCCCTTTTCCTTTGCCTCTTCCCTCTGATCCTCTTCTTAATTCAATTGTTCTCTCTTTTACTTTCATGAAGCCCCCTCAGAGTCTAGTTTATTTTTCTCAATGTAACTTTCCCTGGTTGCATCCATTTTCCTGCAGATGACACAATTTCATTCTTTCTTTGTGGCTGAATGAAACTCCATATTTTCTGTGTCCATTCATCTGTTGATGGACACATACACTAGTTCCATGAGTTGGGTATTGTAATTGTGCTGCTATAAACATGGATATGAATGCATTGGTTTTATGCTGGCTTTAATACTTCCATGACACCACTGAGGAGTGGCATAGCTGGATCATATGGCAATTCCATTCCTAGTCCTTTGAGGAATATCTGTCCCGATTTCCACTGTGATTGAACTAATTCATAATCCCAACAGTGTACAAGTGTTCCTTTTCCTCCACATCCTTGCCAGCATTTATTATTTCTTGTATTCTTGATGATTGCCATTTTAACTGTGGTTAGATGAAATCTCAGTATAGTTTTGATTTGCATTTTCTTGATTGCTAAATATGTTGAGCATTTTCCCCACATAATTGTTGGCCAGTTGAATTTCTTCTTTTGAGAAATTTCTGTTTAGTTAATTTGCCTACTTATTGGTTAGGTTATTTTATTTTTATCTTATCTTATTTTATTTTATTTTTTGGTGTTAAGGGGTTTGAGCTTTTACGCATTGTGGGTATTAATCCTCGGTTGAAAGTGTAGCTGGTAAAGACTTTCTCCCATTCTGTGGGTTCTCTCTTCAGATGTCTTGATTGTTTCCTTTGCCATGCAGAAATTTTATAATTAACTTGGTGCCGTTCCCTTATTAATTCTTGGTATTATTTCCTGAATGTTAGGGGTCCTACTGAGGAAGTCATTGCCTGACCCTGTATGTCGGAGTGTTGGCCCTATATTTTCTCCAAGCAGTTGCAAAATTTCGGGTCTAATTCTTTGATCCCCTTTAGTTGATTTTTGTTAAGCGTAGATATTTTTACAATGTGTTCATTGTTCAGTACAATTTTATTTTCCATTTTCCACTTTTTCTTGATGACTGTTGTGGACCTTTACATAAAAATGTCAAAGATTCGAAACTGTCGCATTGCATGAACTCACCGCGTCTTCTCACGTGGGGCGTTTGTGTTGTTTCTGCGTTGTGTGGCACGCTAAGGGAAGCTTGATGAGCAGCCTGGCGTACCGTCTCAGACTCCTTATCATTTCCTAGGATCATTTTACACCTCCAATGTTTTGTTTGCTTTAAGACTTCTCTTGGAGAGCCCTGGAGATGGATAAAATCATGCACCAATTAATAGTTCCTTTTCAAAAGGTGTTTAGAAATCTGTGCCCTCAGGGCTGGAGTGGTGGCTCGGCCATTTCAGCGCTTGCCATGCAAGCGCAAGTGCACGGGTTCGAACCCCAGCACCCATGTACACAACTAAGTGTCAGAGCAACGAAGGCCATGTGAAAAACTCAATAAAAATTGATTCTCTCTGTCTCTGACTCTCTCTCTCACTGTCCTTCTCTCTTTAAAAAGAAAAGAAAAGAAAAGAAAAGAAAAGAAAAGAAATCTGTGTCCTCTGTGCTTCGAGTGCTTGGTGAGATGCTTTCACGTTGCTCTGTGGAGTGCTTTGAAGAGAGGCCACTGGAAACAGGTTGCCCTGAGTCGTGCCTTCATTCTTGCTTATTCTCTTGCTGCTGAAAGTCTTTGGGCAAGTTACTCTGATTTTGAGCTTCCTTTTCTGCATTTATAATGTAACGGATGATTCTACGCGTCTTATTGCAAAGGTTAGATGAGATGGAGCTCACGTAGCCCCTTGCACAGAGACCGACACGTAGAATGAGCTCTGCTAATGGGGATGGGCAGCACTGCTGTTTGAGCTACTAGAATCACCCCATAATTCACTGTGGACAGAAACAGTAATTGAGGCCCGGTTTATCATCTGCATTTAAACACCTGAGGGGCAGATAGCCTCTGTTCTGCTTTCCTAGCTGTGGATTTCTCCTCTTAACTGCATTCAACTTTCTATGGCTGTTCTCTCGGTAAGATGGTGCTTTTCTGTAAGGTGTTCCTCCAAGCTCTGAGTTGAAATATTGGTGTTTCGTTGGATAGCTCAGATGCGTGGTATAATTGCTTTGGTGGATGTATGAATCCCACCCATATTTCTCCATCATGTTTAGCTGTTTTGCCTCCACTTCTCTGTGATGGAGAAGTGGTTGTCACATGTAGCTTTGTCACCTGGCATCCCTGTGTCCATTTCAGTGAGTGACAACTTCTCCATTACTGAAGTGCAGGCACCCGTAGAAGCTCACCAAAGCAATACAACAGCAAAAGATGGGTGACCACCTAGGTAGTCAGCATGAGCAGAGAGGGTCAGTAATTTACAATACTGCCTGATGTTAGAATATTCTGAGAGCATGGAAATAATGATGCTAATGACATTTCTATGGCATGAAAAACAATTGTAATAAAAATTAAATTTGTGTCAGGATGAAAGTAAAATGAAATACTCAAAATTGTGGAAAGAGAGAGTGACAGGAAGGATCTGTGAGTGGAAGATTTTGGGGTTTTATCTTTAGTTCTTTTATATATTTTAAAAACAAATTTTGTCTATACTGAGGACAAGTTTCTTTGTTGGAAAAAAACAACTTGTATAAACACTGGGGAAAATAAATCTTTGAGATTTAAACTTTAGTTTTCTATGGTTTTGTAAGTTAACATTGTGTTGTTAAACTCTGCCTCAGGGTAGGATCTTAGTTTTTTAAGACAGACTTTCATTTCCCACTGCTGGAGAGAGCCCAATACAAAAGCACCTCCATATTGGAAATCCATAGGATGAATGATCGCGTCCCACTCTTTGATCAATATTTAATGTTGTTGCAAGGCTATGGCATGATTTATGACAGAAAAAGGGCTGAGAGAAGCACAAGTCAACTCCTCAGTCATTAACTGCGCTTCCGCTCATCATTTTCCAGAATGTGCTTTGAGACGCATTGATGCCAAGATCCTCTATGAACAAGTGAAGTCAAATCAGGTCAGGGAAATCTTGCAATATGGGGAACTGGCTTAGGGCACAGTCAGGAACTACTTTGGCTAAATTCTTGACTCTGGGAACATTTACCTAAACTTCCCTGTCTCTGTTTCCTGCTTTCAAAGTGGGAAATGTATTGTAGGGAGGCGTGAATATTAAATAAGATAATAAATATAGTATGTCCAGCACAGTGTAGGGCCCACAAGCTCCCTACTCTAACAATTACGTTTCTCCATTGTCCTCTTCCTCCATTGTGTGGGTTGCTGAGACAGCATGCTAAGGATTCTGAGAAATCATGCAGCAAGGAAGTGTGCCTGATTCTAGTGAAGCAGCCATCGCAAGCGCATCTCCGGACGATACGTCCTTTCCGCTGTTCCCATGGAGAACGCACATTGGAAAATTGCTTCGACTGTTGGAAGGACATACAGTGTAAGATTTAAGTTCATTCTTCACCACGTTCAGAACAAACACCAACAGTAAGGAACTCTGAGACTCCAGGCCTCCATCGAAGCAATGGAAAATTGTCAGAATGCATCAGAACTAGCTTTGCTGGAATTCTGCAAATTAACCCCAAGTTTAGACAACGCAGGGGATACTTATTCAAGAAAAGCAGATGAACCAAGAACATCTTTTTGTGTTGTACCCTAGTCTCATATCCTGCTTCCTAGCTCAGCAATAGACTGGAAATAATAGACACATACCTGTAGTAGAGGGAGAAGAACAGACCTGCTCACAAAGAATCGTAATCATTGCGCATATCTGTTGGTTCCCTGGAAGAAAACTAGCTGGAAAGGGTTATTTTTACTTCACCCAACTTGGAACTTGTTCCCTGCCTCCTATAGGGAGAAAGATGCTTTTTTAAAAATAATTATGGGCAAATGTTTCAGTCACTTCTGCATGAGGTAATAGATAACAGTTGGTACTAGCAATAGACTAAAAAGCTTTGGAAGAAAGACTGGGGAATGAGATGCTTTGCAAAATAGGACTTTTAGAAGTTCCTACCTATTCCTGGAAATCTATAGGTCTTTGTGCATTCTCAGTGCTATGCACACATTCAAGAAAGACTCGAGAAAGCCCTAAACTCTCATCTCTGGCTAATCTGGAGCAGAAGTGAAGACTGAAACAGAGCTGTCAACTGGCTGAGTGTTGAAGGAGTGCTCCAACACACACTCACACACACACACACACACACAGTCCTTTGCAAAAACTGTAAGATTTCATTTTTTAATCCAGGAGTTTAAGGACTTACCATTCCAAACATCATTTAACCATTAAGCTAATAGGACAGAAACACCAGTGGCTGCACATGATAAAAATAGTCTTTGCAGAATTAGTTAGAAAAGTCACTAAACAACAAAACACACATACACACATGCACACACACACACACACACACACTCACAAGTACTATAACAAAAAGCAACAACAACTAACTTTAGGAAAAGAAGAAAAAAATCTGATTTCCAGGTGGCCACATTACAATATTCAAAATTTCCAACAATATTCAGATTTCCAACAATTACTGGGAGTGCAAATAAATAAGAATGGATAGCCCATAGATGGGGAGAAAATCAGTGGTAACTGTCCCTGAAAAAGCCCAGAGCTTGGACCTTCTAGGCAATGACTTTAAGTTGGATATTTAAAATGTACTTAAAGAGCTAAGAAAGACCACCTCTAAAGACCTACAGGAGAATGTGAGAACATTTAGATAATATCAGCAAAGTAGAAATCATAGAAACGGAACAAGCAGAAGTTCAGGAGTTGAAAAGTAAAAAAACTGAAATAAAAAATGTGCTAGAGAGCTCATTTGCAGATCTGAGCAGGCAGAAGAGTTGGTAAATGTGGAGATGACTTTGGTCAATTAAGTTATCCTGGCTAAGAAACAGGAAGAAGGAATGAATGAGGAAAAATTATCATGGTCTTAGAGATATGTGGGGTGCCAACAAACATACTAACCACAGACTGGAAGCCCTAGGAGGAGAGGGGAACAGCCAAGGGAAGAAAGGATATTTAAAGATAATAGTGATTAAAAAAAGTTCTAGATCCAATGAAAAACATTAATCTACACATTCAAAAAGCTCAATGAACTTCTAGTAGGATAAACTCAAAGAACACTTCTAGATTAATCAAACTGTCAAAAGTTAAAGACACAGAGTTTTGAAAGCAGCAAGAGAGAAATGACTTACGTGTAGTAAGATTAACAGCTGATTTCTGGTCAAAAACCATGCAGGCCACAAAGCAGTGAGATGATATTTTCAAAGGGCTGAAAGAAAAATACTCTTTCAACCAAGAATTCTGCATCTGGAAAAATCTATCCCATGAAATGAAGGAGAAATTAAGACATTCCAGATAAACAAATATTGAAAATTTTTTGCTAGCAACAACCTAAATTGAAATAAATGCTAGAGAGAACCTTTCAGAATGAAAATGTATGGATAATATAGAGTAACTCAAATCTACATGAAAAAATCAGAAACACCAGTGAAGTCTTCTATATAGATAAGTGCAAGAGTGTAAATGTTTTTTTGTTTGTAATTATTTTTATTCTATCTGTATGAAAGGATGACAGCATGAATTAATTTTTCGTAAGACTATATTGTTGGGTATATAATATATAATGCTTGTAATATGTGGTGATAAAAGCGATAGGGGTGAATGGAACTATATAGGAAGATAGTTTTGCATATATTTGAAGTTAAGCTGGCATTAATATGGATTATTATAAACTAGGATGCTAATCATAATCTCCACTAAGGAAAAAATATATGTGAAAGGAACTAATAATAGTCCACTAGAAAATATTTATGTAACAAAGGAGACAGCAATGGTAGAGGTATTGAGGAACCAAAAAATAAATTAAAAAGAAAATAAATTAAAAAGTGGCAGAATCACGTTCTCCTTTATCAGTCCTTACATCATATGTAAATGTCATAGTTTGTTCTTCTTCATGGCTGAGTAGAGGAATGTATGGGAGCAAACTTTCCTACGTACCACAGTGAATCCCACCATCACATATAATCAAAGATACTAACTAAAAAATAAGAACTAAAAGAAAGTAGCAGAGGGAACTAGATTAGAGGAAGGGAACGGGGGAGGGAGCAGGGACACAAAAGGGGACTATTAGGGACTCAATCAGAGCTAACTGTATTCCATGCTTTTAAATTATGTCAAAATGAACCCTAATGTTATGTATAACTAGAGAGAAACAACAAAAGAATAAAAAACTAAAAAATGTAAATGGATTAAACTCTCCAATCAATGGTAGACTTTGGTAGAATGGATTTTCAAAAAACATGGTTCGGCCAAATGCTGTGTAAAAAGGACTCATTTTAAATGTCAAGACACAAATGGAGTAAAGTAAGAGGATAGAGATAGATTCCATGAGCATGTAGAGAAAAGAGAGGTGGAGTGGCTAGGTTAGCACCAAGCAAAATAATAGGCTATAAGAAAAAATCATGACTGGAGCGAAGTCAGGATGCTTCGCAGTGATCAAAATGTGCATCAAGACGGCAGCAATTATAAGCATTAATAATCGAGTCCCAAGATGCAGGAGGCTAAAATGCACAGAACTGAAGGCAGAGGTGCACACAAGAGCACAGCAGTTGGCGACTTCAGACTCCCTTTTCCACAACGCAAAGAAGAGCAGCAAGAGACCGAAGTCTGAGCAGCACTGTGAATCCCCAGACCTGACAGCCGATGTCATCAGATGCACATTCCTCCCAAGGGCCTGCCGAGCATGCTCCAGGCTGGGTTGCGTAGCACAAAACAATCTCAGTAAGTCTAAAGATACTTAGATCTTGCAAAATACACCTGTGATATCAATGAAATGCGACTAGAATTCAGTAGTAATAAGTAGTCTGGAAAGCTCACAGATGTGTGGAAATTAAACAGCACATTCCAGACAACCAAAGTCACAGAATGATTTGAAATGCAGAAAAATTAAACCACGGCACATTGAACGTCCGGGAGGATCTGAGAGCGGCGCTCAGAGAGAATGTTCAGGTGGATGCCTATGTTAAAGAAGAAGAAGCATCTCATCGGTAACCTGCCCCTTCGCGGTAAGAACCTAGATGAAGAGTAAACTAAACCCAACAGGAGCAGAAGGAAGGGGACAAGACCAGAATGGGTGTAAAGGAAAAAAGAAACAGGAAAACAACAAGAAAATCAGCAGAGCTAGGACTTTGTTCTTGGAGAAGACCAAGGAAGTTGTTAAGCCTCCAGCTAGACTCAGAAGGAGAGGGAAGACTTGAGGTTCTGGAATCAAGAATGAAAGTAGAATCTGGGGCAAAGAATGAACAGCTGCGTAGGGAATATGATGAAAAAGTAATCGCACCCCAATGACTTAATGACCTGTATCAAGTGGACAAATTCCCAGAAACAGAAACGACCAAGCTGACCTAAGAGAGAAAACGGAGGAAGAATTCTCATTAATAGTACTCAGAAAACTTCCAACCAAGAACAATTCAGCCCAGATGGTTTCCCTGGTGAATCTTGAAAACAATTCACACCAATCTTTCTCAAATTCTTTGAAAATTTTAAGAAAAGGGAACCACCCCCCCCCCCCCGCTGGTTCTACGAGGCCAATACTAACCTTACACAAAAGGCAGGTTTCCTACAGATGATTCCAGAAGCACGATCAACTAATGAAAAGACAGGGCAGTTGACTTTCATCCAGGTTAAAGACTTGTGTGTATCCAAGAATGCTATGAAGGAAGCGTAAGGCGACCTAGAGGGTAGGAGAGCTGCTTGCAGATCATGCACTTGATAAGGGTCTGCTTTACAGAATGTAAAAACTCTCATAATTGAACAACAAAAAGGCAAATAACCTAGTTTCAAAATGGGCAAAGGACTTGAAAAAATTTATATCCAAAGGCAGACAAATCATCAGGTTCTCTGTCAGCAGTCATTAGGGAAATGCAAGTCTAAACCACGGTGAGGTGTTCTTCATTCTCATTAGGATGAAATAGCAATGAGATTGGGTGACGCAGCTCTGTAAGAATGTGGAGAAATCAGAACCCTTCACCTTGCCGGTGGGTCTGTAAAATGACGCAGGTGCTGTGGAAACACTTGTCATTTCTACTTCTGGGTATACACTGAAGAGAATTAAAAACCCATGTTCACACAAAAACATGCAGAATTATTCCTAGTAGCCAGGAAATAGGAGCAGTCCAAATGTTTACCAACTGATGACGGGATAAACAAAATGTGGTATGTCCATAAGTGGAACATTATTAAGTCATAAAAAGGAGGACCTACTGATAGGTGCCATAACATGGATAAGGTTTGAAACATCATGTTAACTGGAAGAAGTCTGTCACATAAAGACACACGTTTTATGATTTCATTTATACGAAAAACCTAGGAAACAAATCTATAGGGACAGGAAGTGGTTTGGTGTTAGCCCAGGGGATGCAGAAGGGGGTAGAATTGTGGGTGACTGCTAACAGGTGCATGATATCTTCTTGGGGTGGTACAAATATTCTGGAATTAGAAAACTATTCAAACCCAAGGAAGTATTCATTTTAACATGGTCAATTAAATCAATGAAATGCATGGAAACAACCGAGGACAAAGAAAAAAATAAATGTCAAAAAAGCCATGTGTTTGTTCCTGCCCCCAAGGGTTTCTGAGTCAGCGGAGCAACCTCAGAGGAGTATCAATCCATCAATTCATCCAACTACGCCTGATGCCCTGAGCAGGGCACTGGGGAGGAGAGAGGAATGAGGAAAAGTACTCCGCACTGGAAGTAATGTCTCGTTAACTTTGGTGAATAGCAGGTTCCCAGACTGCTGCGGATTGCACAGGTGAGTGTGTGGGCTGGTGGAAGAAGGAACAGTTCTCCTTGCTTCCTGTGCAGAGGAGTTTTCTACAACAGGCACGTGCCCTAACACTAAAAGGGGCTTCAAATGCCTTAGTGACCTTCTCTGCCAGCAGCAGGGCCGGTGATTGTTGAGAACCTGGTTCTAAGAGCTTAAGCTTCGGGTCTGCACTAAAGCACGCTCCTGCAGGGCCCAGGCAGCTGGCGGGAGGAGTGAGCAGCTTCTCTTTCCTATTCAGAAGGAGGAAGCCCCTCCACCTCCCAGCTGCTGGCTGCAGCATTCAGGAACCAGCGGGCCATCTGCCTCATCCTCGCTCACGGGCGACCACGTGAATCCAGGGACATTGACGGATCTCCCATCTCCTCACTCCAGGTGGCGTTTTGACAACAGAGATGAAACCTCTGCGAAGGCACAGTGCATGGCCCACTAGTGCCCCCTCCCCACCCTGAATCTGCCGGGGGAGGCTTTGTTTTAAATTGTCACTGTGAGGTGTGCCCTTGGCCTCGCCGTAAGCCTCAGGGTTTTTTTGTTTGGAAATTTTTAGAACCTTGGCATCCACATCTCCTCCTGGACCGGTGGGAAATATTCCGGCAGTTCACCTGAGCCGGTGCGGAGAGGGTGGCATCCACATTTGCCAGCCCATGTTCAGACCCAGCACCGTTACAGATGGATGCTCTGCGGCCTTGTAGGAGCCAGGGTTAGAGCCCGTGGGCAGAGGGACAGGACCTAGTTTACTTAGTTGGTTCAACATAGTCTTACATATCGGAGGGGATCATTGGTACATATTCATACACGCATACCTATTGTCAAAGTAAGTTAAGCCCGGTCCTTTCCAGGATCTTCCCCTTCCCCCCTTCCCTGATCTCACGTCTGTTACAGATAGAAATGAGCATATACATGTATATTAATTATTGAAATTTCAGGGCTTAATATGCCTGCCTGAGTACAGTTTGGAGTCGAGTGTACCCAACCATGTTGATAACCCCCCTTTTTCCTCCCTCCTCTCCCTCTTTCCCTGCCTTGCTTCCTCTCCCCCTTCATAGCTGTAGTTCCCCCAGATTATGTGATACTTCAAATTTGGTGGGTTTATTAATTAGAATTCGCTAACTTTCACCCTGTCTTAGGTTTTGCTCTAGCTGCCACACATGAGGGCTTTTAAGTGTCTGTGTTTGGATTGTTCCACTGGGCATGATTCTTTCCATTGCCATCCATTTAGCTGTAGAAGCCAGGAGACCTGTCTTTCTAACAGCAGAGTAGAACTCCATTGTACGTATACACTGCAGTTTTTGGATGCAATCACCCAGTGAGGGGCGTCTGGGTTGAGTCCACAGTTTAGCTATTGTAAATTGAGCTGCTCTAGACATTGATGTCCCTGTGTCTATTGTAAACTGATTCCAGCTCTTCTGGGAAAATACCCAGGAGTGGGACAGCTGGTCATACAGTGCTTTTGTCCCTAATTTCTTGAGGAGTCTCCACACTGCTTTCCAGAGCAGCTGTAAAGTTTGCAGGCCCACCAACAGTGTTAATGCTCCCTTCTCCCTACACCCCTCCAGCATCTGTTATTGTTCGTGTTCTTCATTTTTGCCACTCTGACTGGGGTGAGGTGGAATCTCAGTGCAGTTTTGATGTGCATTTCTCTAATAGCTACTGATGTAGAGCACTTTCTCATATACTTATTGGCTTTATGAACTTCCTCTGCTGGGAAGTTTCTGTTCAGTTCCCTAGCCCATTTATTGATTGGATTATTTGTGAGTTTGGCATTAAGTTTTTTGAGTTCTTTGTATACTCTGGATATTAGCCCCCGGACTGAAGTATAGCGGGCAATGATTTTTCTCCCATCCTGTAGGTTCTCTCTGGACACTCTGGACTAATTCTACAGCGGTGCAGAAGCTTTTCAGTTTGATGGCATCCCACTCATTTCTGCTTTAATTCTTGGGGGAGTCTTGTTAAGGAAGAAGATGCCTACACCAATGGACTATAGATCCTATTTTGCCTTCTAATAATTGTGTGGTTGCTGGTTTAATTCCTAATTCTTTGATTCATTTTGATTTGATTGTTATGCAAGGTGAGAGATAAGGATCTAATTTCAATTATCCGCTCATGGCTGTACAGTTTGTCCAGCATTTGTTGAACAGGCTGTTTTTCCTCCACACTGTCTTTTGTCCCTTTGTAAACTATCAGGTGGTTGAAGACTTGTGGGTTTGTCTCAGTGTCCTCTTCTTTCTTTCCCTTTCAGGAATGCTTTGTCTATTTTGGGTTTCTTGTTGGTTCGAATGAGTTTGAGAACTGATTTTTCTATATCCATGAAGAATGGCATTGGTATCTTGATGGGGATTGCATTGAATCTGTACAGGGCCTTCAGCAGAATGGCCAGTTTGATTACATAGATTCTGCGCAACCAAGAACATGGACTATTTTAACATTTTCTCAGGTCTTCTTTAATTTCTTTCTTCAATGTTTAATAGTTCTCATTGCAGAGATATTTTATTTCCTTTGTTAGATTAATGCCCAAATATTCTATTCTTTTTGTGATTATTGTGAACGGGACGGATTTCCTGATTTCTTCTTGGGCAGAGTTGCTGCTGGAGTATAGAAAAGCTACTGATGGATGGGTGCTGATCTTGTGTCCTGCCACTTTGCTGAATTCATTTATAAGCTGTAGACGACTTCTGATAAAGATTTTTGGGTCTTCTAGGTACAGGATCACGTCATCGGCAGATAGAGTTTAAATTCCTCTTTCCTATTTGAACTCCTCTCATTTCCTTCCCTTGTCTGACAGCTCTGGCTACAGTGTGAGGATTGATTTGAACAGGAGTGGTGAGAGTGGGCAGCCTCATCCAGTTCCTATGTTTACCGGGAATGCGCTCAGTTTTTCTCCGTTAGCTATAACGTTGGCTGTGGGTTTGTCATAATTGGCTCTGATAAAATTAAGGTTTGTTCATTGGATTCCTATCTTAACCCGAGTTTTGAGCAGAAATGGGTGTTGTATTTTATCAAAGACCTTTTCTGCATCGATCGAGATGATCATATGGTTTTTATCTTTAATTCTGTTTAAGTGGTGAACCACATTTATCGATTCACATAAGTTGAACCAGCCTTGCATGCCTGGGATGAAGCCCACTTGGTCATGGGTTTGGATGTGTTTTGCTAGAATTTTATTAAGGAGTTTTGTGTCTGTGTTCATCAGAGATGTTGGTCTGTAGTTTTCTCTTCTTGATGTGTCTGCTGGGCTTTGGTGTCGGGTTATCGGGTTATCGTTGCTTCCTAAGAAGTGTTTGGAGAGTTCCCTCCTTTTCAGTTTCCCCGATTAGCTTAACAAGGAGAGGTGTTAGTTTTTCTGTAAAGGTCCGGTAGAACGCTGCTGAGAATCCATCAGGTCCCGCGCTTTTCTTTTTTGGAAAGCCTTTGTTTGCTGTTTTAATTTTGCTGCCTGAGATTTGTCTGTTCAGATTTTCAAAGAACCAAATATTAATACTTGGAGCAGCTCAGATTGGTTTCCCTGACGCTGACTGTTTGTAAAGCTCCTTCAAGAGCTGGGCACAATTGTCCCCAGGCCCCAGGAGGAAGGTGGCTTTAATCCCACTCCACAGAGGAAGAGGAAGCTGAGAAAGAGGGAGCTTACCCGTCCTGAGTGACAGCTGCATTGAGCCTGCCCGGTCCTGGCCGCTGCTTTAGGAAGGGGGATCCCATTCTTCACATGGGCTTTCTTGCTCCTGGCGCCTCTCTTGGTGGAGAAACTGCGTCACTCACCAGGGACGCCTGCCTGATCTCTGCCTGGGGTGGGTGGGACAATGCTCTGCCATGGTTCAAAGTCCCCTCAGTGGCTCAGGGTGAAAGTTCACAGCCCTCATGACAGTGTCAAGAGGTGGGACCTCTAAGGATGGGGCTGTGAGGAGTCCACCGTGAGCCGGGCAGTGGGCAGTGGGGCTGGAACCAGCTGCAGCACCGGAGTCTTAACAGAGCGCTGCTCTGGATCCGCCCCTTCTCACACACGCTGTCTGGCCCTGCTGTGACCTCTGCCTGTGACCCAGGCCCTCTCCAGATGCCAGCTCCTTGATACTGGACCTCCCAGGCTGTAGAACTGTGGGACAGGATTCTTTATAGACCTCCCAATTCAGTGCACTCTGTGAGCAGCGGAACCCGGGCCCAGGTGCGCCACCGGTGTTTGTTGAGCGCATGCTCGACACATTGCCAGCGTGCACCTTGACGGGGTGCAGAGGCCACTTCCTGCTGTTCCTCCTAAGTGACCCACTCTTCCTCAGGATGTAGAAATGGCCCAGCCCTTCACCTGATCAGGAGGGCGCGTGAGCTGCATCCGGCAGATGAGTCTACACTTCAGGACAGAAGTGCCCTTCCGTGGCACGCTGCTGGGGTCTTGCCCAGTGTCCCCTCCCCTCGGTCCTGTGTTACCCTTGATGTTCTGGCTTCCTGGCACTGGCATGTGGCTCAGAGGTGCGAAAAGGGACTGGGCTCTTCTAGAAAGTATCGTGCGTATCTTAGTCTCTAATGTGGGCGACTCGGATCGTTTTAAGTCTAAAACGCTGATCCACGATAACCGTGGATATTATGGGGTGCCATGGGACACCTTGATCCAGGCGTGCAGTGTGTGAGGACCAGGGTGGTGCACACGCCTGTCCCCTCTGACATTTATCACACGTTTGTGTTGGACACAGGGATGATCTCCATCTACTTGAAATACACATCACTGTGGACCACAGTCACCCACTGCACAAAGGCAGAACTTGTTTCTCCCAACTGTCACCGTGCACCTTCACCAAACTCCCTCCCTTCCCCCAGGACCCACAATTCTTTGCTCCTAGCAGCCTTTCCAGTTTCACGTGTGGGTGAGGCCATGTGGTTCTCCTCCCTGCTCTGGTGGGTGCCTGGCTTCTTATTTTAATGACAGGGCTTTGTTGTTGTTGTTGAGAGAGAATCAATGTTATTTATTTTTCATCTGCCCTTCCTTTCTCCAACACTTAGTTGTGTGTAGTGCTGGGGTTTGAACCCGGGTTCTCACAGATGCCAGGCAAATGCTCTCACCACTGATCCATCGCTCCAGCCCCCGTGCCAGGATTTTTAACCCCTTCTTCCATTGGTGGATGCCTTGGTTGAGTCTGTGTCTTGATATGGTGAGTAGGGGTGCAGTAACCAGGGGTGCGGGCATCTCTTCAGCACCCTGATTTCATCTCCTTGGCTGTGCTGGGCCAGCTGGATCAGAGGGTGGCTGTTTTCTGTAGGGAGTCCTGGGGAAGCTCCATGGCTTTCTGGAATCCCCACACGGTTTCTCGCTCCCCTTTCCCCACATCTTTGCCAGCCTGCGTTGCTCCTGTCTTGAGGGGCAGCTGCTCTACCGGGGGGTGAGGCGACAGCTCCCTGGGGTTTCGCTGTGCAGACCCTTGGTGAAGAGCAGGGTTGTGCAGCCCTCCCTGGCTGCTCTGGAGAGCTGTGTGTCCGATCACTTGCCTGTTGGCCAACTGGACTGTGTCCCTCAGCTAGAGCCAGGCAGAGGAGGCCCAGATGGGTGGAGGGCGGAGAAAGACTCGGGGTGGAGAGGGTCCATGAACTGGGCCTAGGAGGATGCGTGGAGGTGCAGAGTCCAGAAGGCCGGGGAACATTCTAGGCAAAGGGAGAAACAGGCGGGAAGGGAGTGCTGTGCTAGAGGTACTTAGGTGCTGTCCCCAGCGCAGCGGCCCCCTGGGCCTGAGAGGAGCCCCATTGCCACTCAGGAGCTCCTGTGCTTCCCACAGTGCTTTGCCCAGGTCCAAGTGGGCAGCTGCCACCCCACTCCAGCAAGTTGTCCTGCAGAATCCTGTGCCAGTGGTGGCCACGTGGCTGCCTGTCTGTGTGATATCTGTGTGAAACGTTTAGATCATTAAAGTTCACGCCCAATTCAGGTCTTCAAAGAAATAAGCTGAACAGGTCCAGCAGACATCAGCCTAAACTCTGAATTGCAGCACAGAGAGGCTGCGTGACTCACTGAGGCCACACAGCTGCCCCACAGCTGCTTCTCTGAAAGAGAGGGAGAGGAAAGAGAGGAGGAAGCAAGGAGGCACAGAAGAAGGGGAGGGAGGAGAGGATGGAAAAACGACAGTTACCTCCTCGTCGACGCCCAAACAAAAGGCATTTGGCTTACAGAAAAAGGAGGGTGCCTGCGACCGTCGCTGATGTGGAAGTTCATTGGAAGCTGTTAATTTCTTCCAGAATGCAAGGCTAGAAATGATTTCTTTTCCTCGGATGCAATGGGAGTTTTATTCCGTCTTGCACTGCAATTACCTCCTAGAATGGCTCAGGCTCCTGAAAGAGTTCTTCTTTAACGAATTCAGAGCATTTCTTTAATTTGCATTTCCACCCTCTGGGGCTGAGTAATGGCTGCGCGCCCTCGGGCCGTGGATTGCTGTGGATTTCCACCCAGGAGCATCCTTTCCTGAGCAAAAGCCTTCTGTAAGTCAAATTCAGTTTTGCAAATTTGCCTTGCTCTGTCACCTGCTGGCTGCAGCCCAGATCCCCTCAGAGGGACCCTTCACTCAAGGGCGTTGGCTTTAGTTCCTGACTTTCCTGGGATCAGCCTGAGCTCCTGTCCCCTTTGGCTTTCAGAAGTGTTCAAGTCCACGCTGTGCTCTGCCCGTTCTGCGTCTCCTGGTCCCAGCCCTGCTGTCGCCCAGAGGGACGAGGTGACAGAGCCTCCGCGCCCTTTCCTGACATAACCACCTTGTAGCTTTGGGACTCCTGAAAAGCTGCTTAGCATCTCGTCATCTCTGTGTCTCATCTGTAGGACGCAGACGGTTTTATCACCTGATAAGGTAATAGTGAGCAGTATGTGGGCCTCCAGTTCTGAACTCTGAAATGCAGCACAGAGAGGTTGAGTGACTTACTGAGGCCACACAGCTGAGCAGCGCAGCTCACAGTCTCAGGCTCCTGATGCCTCGTGCATGCAAATGCACAGCAAATCCCTGGCCCTGGCAGAGAAGGACTTGCCAGAGTCAGTGTTGTGGTCTGTTTTGTGCGGCTATAATAGAACCCCTGGAGGCTAGGTGCTTTATAACGAAAAGTTTGTTTTTGCACATGGTTTTGGAATCTGAAAGTCCACATGTGGGCTGCTACATCTGGCCGGAGCCTCATCCTTCGTCACAGAATAGCAGCGTGTACGAGAGCCACCACAAGTGGGGCAGCCTATTTTTTTGTTTCAGTTTTTATGAGATGCGTAACACTTTAAAATTATAATCATTGATGTGCTTCAGGTGAACAAATGAATGGGATTCATTATGATATCTTCATAATGCAAATATCCTGCCATGATCACGTTTGTCTACCCTTCCGCCCTCCCCGCCAGGCCCTTTCCAGTCCCTAATATCGCGCGGGCTGTCCTCTCTGCCTCCTTGCTTGCCTGGCTTCCTTACGAGAGGAAACGGACTATCTGTCTGTTGGTGATGACTTACTTTGCTTAACATTATATATTCCAGCTCCAGCTCCATCCATTTTCCTGAAAATGACAGGATTTCATTCTTTTTTTATGGCTGCATAATATTTAGTGTGTGTGTGTGTGTGTGTGTGTGTGTGTAGTTTTCTTTACCCATTCACCTGTTGGTGGTCACCTGGGCTGATTCCACACCGTGGCTATCGTGAACAGTGCCGGGACAAACATGGCACGCGGGTGTCTCTTTTATACGCCCTTTGTTCCCTCCAGAGGTGCGCCCGGAAGTGGGCTAGCTGGACGGGAGGAGGTTCTGTTTAGTGTTGTGAGGAGCCGCTTTCCACTCCCCCGCAGGGTGGCGGGCTTCCTTCCTCCGCATCCTGCAGTTGTTGTTAGGGCCGCGCTCCGGGTTGAGATGGCTCTCGTGGAGGGATTGATCAGCTTTTCCTGACGGGTGGCCTTGCACTGCACTTACCTACTCCTGCAGTCCCTGCCCCTACTCACTCCTGTGAGATGGGCAAGGAAGGTGCCCCCTAGCCCTCTCTCTTAAAGGTCACGTTACCTGTCCAAGCCATCGTGTTGGGGACCAACCTTCCAGGACTGAGCCATCAGGACAACCCACCTGCCACACCCAGCAGCTGGTGATTCTCCTGGACGGAGGGGCGTGAGCCTGGGACAGAGGGGCGGAGGGGCCTGCCAAGGTCTGCTAGTCACCGTCAAGGAGAAGGGATGTGCACAGAAAGTGACAGAGAAGCAAAGGCACTTTCCTATTGCTAATTAACAGGTCGTTGCAGTGTGCTGTGGAAAGCGGCTCAGGCTGCGAGCTGGGTTCTGGATGCGCTGGTGAACGGGAAACCGTCTGAGCGCCCGGGAGCGGGAGGCTGCAGCTGAGCCTGGAGCTGGAGACGGATCTTTACAGAGGCAGTCTGCTAAAACGAGGTCTCAGGGAGGGTCCTGACCCCACAGGACGCCACCGTGGAGAGAGCGGGAGTTGGAGCAGACGCACTCAGGGAGCCCCTGGTGCAAGGGCGAAGGTGGAGACTGGCGATGTCCACACGCGGGCCAGGTGCTGAGTGCAGGCAGGCTTTGCTCCGAGGCTCCAGAGGGAGCCAGCCCTGCCACCCAGCTGTGGACTTTGGGCTTCTAGAGCTTGGGGGTGACACTCCTACGCCACCCAGCCTGTGGCACTGGGACCTGGCGGTCCCTTGCCCCTTTCCAGGGGCTCCTGGCAGTTCTGTGGCAGGAGCCAGGTCCCCTCTCACCAGTGGGACACACCCTACCACTTGGCTGTGGCCTTGAGACCGCTCCACACCCAGGTCTCTACATTGGGGTTCTCTGAGCTCGACTCCAGCTCAGCCACTTGGTATGACACTCAGGAATCAGTGTCCCTGTGTGACGAATAAAAGCAGAAGCTTCACAGGCTGTGAGGGAGAAGATGGAAATGGAGGGCTTCAAGGGGAAGGACCGGGGTGCAGGTCTCAGGACAACGGTGGCCACCTCATGGGCCTCAGGCAGTTGTCCCCTGAGCACTGCTGTGGTCTCAGTCTTCAGTGTCCCCAAAGGCCATGTGTGAAAGGCTGAGTCCCAGGTGGTGCTGCTGGGAGGAGGTGGGGCCTGGTGGGAGGTCTCTAGGTCATTGGGGACATGTCCTTGAAGGGGACCTTGGGACTCTGGCCCCTTCCCTTTCCTTTCTTTGGATTCTTGGCCATGCAGCAAAGGTTGTGTTGGGGACCAACCTTCCAGTTACGAGCCTCTGGGAACAGTATTTCCATAGCGGGCTCCCTGCCTTGATGTGCCAACCCCCACCAGCCCGAAGCAAGTGTCCCAGCAGATCATGGACTGAAACCTCCATACTGTGAGCCACAATAAACCCCTTTTCTCTATAAGTTGATCATCTCGGGTATTTTGTTACAGTGACGGAAAGCTGACTAACGTTTAAGCTGTGTTCTAGAAGCCGGGATCCGTTTGACAACTCACAGGGGTAGAAATGTTCTAAATGGACCACTCCTTATAGATGTACTGGTGGGGAGATTGTGAGGTCCTAAAGGTAACCGGATGAAGCCAATGCTCACCGTTTGCAAGGGCTTTGTCTGGAGTCCTCCATGAATTTGAGGATCCACAAGTCTTCTGTTAAATATTTTTAACAAAATATGTTGCAGACAAGTATAGAAATAATAATAATAATAATAATAATAATAATAATAATAATAATATATCACTGTAGCGACCATTCCAGTTTAAGAAGCGAAATGGTAACATACTTTCAGCCACTTCTCCTTTTCTTTCCCCCGAGTTTATCACAAACGTCACTATTGTGTCCAAGTTTTAGATGCCACCAAAATGAAATTAGGTCATTTTGCCTGTCATTTTTCTCGTCTGCCAGTGTTTTCAATGGTTACTTATGGGATGCGATTCATTCAACTTCATTGCTCTACCATATTCCCTGAGATTATTCTGCATTTCATTGGCTGATTCTCTTCCTGCTGAGGAAGGAATTCTTGGGCTTCTCTGTGCACATCCCTGGTTGCTGTGCAGGCATGTACCACTTGCTGAGAGATGGTGTCGCTGCCGGGGCAGAGTTTGCACTTCCTGGAATTCACCAGTTACTGACACATTGTTCCCCAGGGGGCCACGCTTGCATGTCCACCTGTCATCTTAGTAGCGCCTTTCTGCCCATGCCTAGCCAACACTTGATATTATCAGACGGATTTTTAGCCAGTACAGTGACCGAGTGTCACTGTAGATTTAGATCAGATCTCCGAATACTACTGAGCTTCAGTCTCCTTGAAATATTTATTATCCACTTCGATTTCCCCAAGGAAAAGGACATTGTCCACTCATGTCCTTGTCCATGTCTCCAGTAGGCTGAGCTGTCCCTCAGCGTCCACCAGGGAGGGATCCCGTGGCATCTGAGATGTCAGTGGAAACAAGCTTTGGGCTTTTAACATTAAGAATGATGCTCCTTGTAGGTTTCTGGTCTTAACTGTCACCAGGTCAGGAAGCTCACGACCTACATTCCCAGTTGCTAAGGGCTTTCTAAACTGTCATGAATGGTGCCAACTTCAGCCTTGTCGTGCCACATCACTCACGGGAAAGGGCACAGGACGAGGGTCGGGCTTCCCCGTTTTCGGAAAGCGCAGCCAGGTGACCAGCAGCGCATCCCGCCTGGACCCCGCCCTTCGCGACGCTGCTCCTCCAGTCAGTCCCAACCCCGCGGGGTAGACGCGCCCTGCACCTGCAACGAGAAGAACCACGCGCACGTGGGCGCGAGAGCCTCGTGTTCCAGCGTCGTCTGCAGCAGTCGCCCACGGGGTCCGGGCGCTTCCATTTGCTTTCCGCGCTGCGACTGTGCGTGACGCGCCCTTGTGACCAGGTCAGCACTCGCTGGTACACGACGAAGGGTGACATTTCCAGGTCCCAGGATGTGTCTGTGCCCAAATTGCTGAAGCCATTGCACCGTTTGTTTCCACCCATCCTGGAGGAGGGGTCTCCGCCCGCTTCCTTGCTGACCACCCGGGTGGGTTTAACCTCAGCTGTGCCAGCAGGAGCGCAGCGCCACCCCGCCGCAGTTCCAAGGACACCGTCGTTTCCACTGGGGTCTCCTCATGTCCCCGTGCGTGTCACAGTTCTTCTATGTCCTTTGCTCTCTGCGAGCGCTGGACGCGCCCTCTGCCCCCGGGGCTGAGATGGAACCGGCGTCCTCTCTCCGCGCTGTGCGTTCTCACGCTCTGCCTGGTGTCTCCAGGAGCAGATGCTCTTCCATTCCGTCTAAATAGCGAGGCTTTCCTCCCGCGGTGGCTTCGCTCACTTGAAGATCATGAAGACACTCCAAATGGCAAAAGTGGACCTTCCCATAACTTTCTGTGGGCGGAATCATGGAACGGAGTCAACCAAAGGAGGCATTCTGTCCCATTCTGAACTTCAGGAAATAAATGCTACCATTTCACCCCTAGAAAGTGTTCGCGCGGTTTCTGATTCAGTACATGACATTAAAGACATTTACTTATTTTCCCAGCTTCCTTCCAGAGAACGCGATTTTACCTCTCATGCTCAAATCTGCAGCCTACTTGGAAGAAACTTAAAGTGCAGAATAGAGATTTTTATCATACCTCTTCTCTCCAGTGGTGTTAGGGAGGAAACCAGGACTTCACACCTGCTAGGCAAACGCTGGACCACTGAATTACACCCCCAGTCCCTTTATGATCTGATGGAACTAATGATAGTTACTTAGTCTTTTAGCCCACAGTCAAATTTCCACCATTGTCTAAAATATGTCTTTTACAGATCGTTTATTGAAATTGGACCCAAACAGAGGCCCATCCATTCTGTTTCTTTTCTTTTGTTTCTCTCTCTCCCTCTCTCTCTTTTGGTATAAAGATTGAATCCAGGGGTGCTTTATCACTGAGCTACAGCCCCAGCCCTTTTTTCTTTTTATTTTGAGACAGGGTCTCACTAAATAATTCAGGGCTTCACTAAGTTGCTGAGGCTGGCCTCAAACTTGCGATCTTCCTGCCTCAGCCTCCCAAGTCACGGTGATTACAGACATGGACTCCGAGTCACTGGGATTATCTGTGCTTTGGATGATCATGCCCAACCATTCTGTGTCTTAGGTTCTCTCTCCATTTTCATTTACTTTTGCATGTTTTTCTTGGTTCTTTTTGGATGTACATAGCATCAGGATTGATGGTGACATGATTATAAAGGCGTGGACTGTAACTTGCTGTAATTCAGTCCCCGGTGCGACCCTGCCCCTCCTCTCCCCCCTCCTCGTTCCCCTCTCTCTGCCACTGACTTTGCTGCTTTTTACTTTTAGTTTCTTTTTCAGAGTCAGGGTTTGTGGATGTGCACGGTGGTGAGGTCCACTGTGCTCTGTGCACCTATGAAGCAGGAATGTGAGGTCAGACTCATTCTGCTCCTCTTCTTCCCTCCTCCCTCT